>JACXGM010004227.1:11386-38843 GCA_016801145.1 Umbra pygmaea | reverse complement strand
CTAACGGTACAACCATCTTCAAGTAAAGCTACTGGGTATCATCACGGTCTAACGGTACAGCCATCTACAAGTAGAGCTACTGGGTATTCACACGGTCTAACGGTACAACCATCTACAAGTAGAGCTACTGGGTATCATCACGGTCTAAAGGTACAACCATCTACAAGTAGAGCTACCGGATATCATCACGGTCTAACGGTAAAACCATCTACAAGTAAAGCTACTGGATATCATCACTGTCTAACAGTACAACCATCTACAAGTAGAGCTACTGGGTATCATCGCGGTCTAACGGTACAACCATCTACAAGTAAAGCTACTGGATATCATCACGGTCTAACGGTACAGCCATCTACAAGTAGAGCTACTGGGTATTCACACGGTCTAACGGTACAACCATCTACAAGTAAAGCTACTGGGTATCATCACGGTCTAATGGTACAACCATCTACAAGTAAAGCTACTGGGTATCATCACGGTCTAACGGTACAACCATCTACTGGGTGACAGACGTAATGTAACGTGTGATGTATACTGGCAACATGACCTCTCTGACTGGGCGGGCGAGCTACTGTACCTCACCCTACCGAAGAAAAAGAGGTCCAAACCTATGGATGTTGAGTTGGTAGTGAGGCTGCGTGACGCAGACTGGTCCAGCTGGCTGTGCGTGGAACATCCATGTCCTGCTGCCTGAGTAGCTTATGCTTCAGGATGCTTCTAGATGGTTCTGGACAGCCTCTCAGTCTGCTACAATTAGGTCTCCCACAAAATCAACCCAGGCAGCAGCTGCTTCAACAGGGACCGGCAGGTGGAGCACAGTGGGTGGAGGCGTGAAGGGGGTCAGGGTCAAATGAGTAAACTGAGCGGGTGGGGGAATGGGAGTAAAAGAATCACAGTGATGTTGGAGGAAATGGATGAAGATGGATGAAAAACGAACCAGGCTTTCACTAAAGCCACCTCACGTCATTGGCAAAATGCATGAATAAATTAGGATGAGAATGAGGTGACACATAATTATGATGATGACAATTGTGTTTTACTTCTTTCAACACTCACAGACTTACATGTATTGCTTCTGTATTTGCTTATGATCTGATGAACTCTCACTGCAACTTATGAATGCCCCAAACCATCGTCTAGATTTCCAGTATAATTTCCTCCTCCCTCATCGTTTCAATTTGTACAAGAAATGTAATAATTTATGTATTCATGTTGTGGTTGTTATTTTTTCATGTTTGCTTAGACTTTCTGGTGGCATGGAGTAAAGCCAGTTAATTGAACAGATTTTATATTCTACTCAACTTCACACTCTGTAGGGTTTTAGTTCTTCAACACAATACTAATAACTTGGAATCTCTCCTTGCCCTAACAATGCCATACCTTAGCAAGTGTTACATCCCTGTTGTTTTCCAAGATATCTGTCTAGCATAGAACCCCCTATTATATATTACACCAATTTTTTTTTTACAGGGTAATCATTGCATCAAATTGTCTATGTTTTGCGATTAATTAGTGTCATAAAAATGTTAGCTAGCTTGTAACCAAATATTTGTTGAAATATTAGTGGTGTCCGCATTGCGTAGTGGGCTAAGTCGCTGCATTGCAGGACAGTCTACATCACGATGGTCATGGGTTCAAACCTGACTATGGGTTCTCTGACGTTTCCCCGGGAAGCTCAAATTAGCATAGTGCTGCCCAGGATTTGGGTTAGATAAATCAGATTATCTATCCTGCCACGTCACTCTCCACCAATTCCTTGTGTTCAGATCGGGCACCTGTAAATTCAATTGCGGAAGTATAGTCTGTGAATGTATTCATCCCGTGCATGATCCGACTAAAGGCTTCTGTGTTGGAAGAACATCTGTCTCCATTATTCCCTGCACTAGCGTTTTGACAAGGCCAATATTAGGTGGACATTCAAGTTTTTGCTTTTTTTTAAATGTTTAATATATCAATTCTTTTACTTTTCCCCCATTGACTTCCTATCCATTTTGTCATGTCCAATTTTCCTTTAAGTCTTCTCACGTTGGCAACCCCTTGCAGCGTAATGGTCAAAGATCGATTACATACTTCCTCCAAAAACGTGCCGCCAAGGCATCCCAATATGACGGTTCTTGTTCAACACGTAAGTACAGTCTGTGGGAGGATTTACACATATTCCCCAACTGTACAATTGTGATTGACTTCCGAGGCACCCTACTGTACGTGTACACAAGGAGTTGCTCGAGAGTGACGGTTTGAGCATGCAGTGCTGTACCAATTTAAACAGAGGTCAAACTGAGACCAAGGTCTCTTTTCGCAGTTGAGCCCTGTATTACAGCAAAGAAAATACATAGATATTTGAGTTAGTATAGTCAGTTCCCTGTTGTTCCTGCAACCGTCCAACAAGAAGATAATCTTTCGGAGATGTTGTGAACATGTGAGTCAGGAGCTAGGAGTGGAACACAAGCAGCTCAGCAGATTTCAGGTCTCTAATCTTCTAAAGAAGGATGGACCTTATTAGAGGAATAGGGACTTGAGTAATTGCTTTCCGTCTCGCCTTCTTTTCTCTCATTCTCTGAAAACATCTCCCACTGTGTTGTTCTTGGCAGGACCTCAGAACCCCCCCAACTGACCTTTAAGGCCCATCCACTAATATGTGTAATTAACTGGGCATTTATAAAACAGCGGAGTTAGCAAAATGCTAAATGCTCCATTTAAGTTAGCTAATGTTCTGTTCTCTGCTGATTGATTGAAAGGGAATATGTCCAGCCGGGAGGCTGTGTCAGACTAAGGGTCCGGTCACATAATTGTAGCTTGAGGAAGGCTGTTTTTATTTTGACAGCAGGCAGATAGATTGTATTATTTATATCACCGCTGGCTGCTTGCTAATGCAGACTGATTATGGTGGTCGAAACAAAAGGCTCATTAAGCATGTTTTGATGACTTTAGCAAATGTGTCTTCAATTTGTGTCCCTGTACACGCATCACTTTGTTGATGTTTGTTGGAATGTGAGTGAGTGAGTGAGTGAGTGAGTGAGTGAGTGAGTGAGTGAGTGAGTGAGTGAGTGAGTGAGTGAGTGAGTGAGTGAGTGAGTGAGTGAGTGAGGGAGGGAGGGATGATAATGTAGCAGGGAGAAACTGCACCATTGCTCATCCATATTATCAAGACGTCAGCAGGTCATATTGTCTCATTGTTCTGGCTGGGAATTTTGTGACTTGCCATTCAAATTTGACTTATTTGAGCATCTATGCCTTATCACTTAACTTGGAGTTGAGATGTCTGACTAAAGAGGCTTGGCAGGTTTGGTTTTTATTTCCCAACTGAAAAGCATGTTGTCTTTTTCTGCTGTCCCTTCCTCTCCTCCTCAGCCTCTGCATGGCAGATAGCCCAACATGGACTGAATCACAGAATCCAGAAATTATGTTGAATTTAGTAACAATTTCATGAACACATCTAAATTGTTTAGAAAGTGATTTAACTTCCTCATGTTAAAAATAAGATTTTAACAAAATACATGCATTTTTGCAGTGTTTTCCTGCAACTATCTCAAATGGGACAGAAGTGTCCACATTTGCGACAATAATGCCAATGAGATGTCTTCTAGTAGCGATGGAAGGTCTTCCCCTAAAACCTCCCCAATTACATTTCAACTAGATATAGCATATTTCTACCTTGCAGAATGAAGTAATTACTATTTGTATCTGTTTATTGTCTATTTGTTTTGTAAACTCTGCCGTCACATGAGCACTACAGAAACAATTTAATTGCAGTCAAAACTGAAATTCCCTTTTTAACTCTGTGATTTTACAAAGTTTATCTGAGTTTAATTACATTAGGAAAGTATGGGGCTACCCACTGAGCAAATGTTTTTTTTAAATACACTCACCAACCACTTCATTAGGTACACTTTGCTAGTACTGTGTTGCACGCACTTTTGCCTTCAGATCTGCTTTAATTCTTTGTGGCATAGATTCAACAAGGTGCTAGAAACATTCCTCAGAAATCTTGGTCCATACTTACATATTTATATTATGGCTGAACATCAATGATGCGAGACTCCCGTTCCAGCACATCCCAAAAGTCCTCAATTGGATTGTACAGTGAACTGATGTTCAAGAAAACAGTTTGAGATTATGTGAGCTTTGTGACATGGCACGTTATCCTGCTGGTAATAGCCATTAGAAGATGGATACACTGTGGTCTTAAAGGGATGGACATGGTCAGCAACAATACTCAGGTAGGGTGTTACATTCAGACAATGTTAAATTAGTAGGGGCCCAAAGTGTGCGAAGACAATTTTCCCCACAACATTACACCACCAGCCTGAACCATTGATACAAGGCACGATAGATACATTTTTTTTCATGTTGTTTACACAAAATTCTGACCCTACCCTCTGTATGTCGTAGCAGAAATTGTGACCCATAAGACCAGGTAAAGTTCTCCGATCTTCTATTGACCAATTGTGGTGAGCCTGTGCAAATTGTAGCCGCAGTTTACTGTTTACTGACAGGAGTGGCACCCGGTGTAGTCTTCTGCTGCTGTAGCCCATGTGATACAAGGTTTGATGTGTTGTGTGTTCAAATATGCTCTTCTGCAAACCTTGGTTGTATTGAGTGGTTGTTTGATTTACTGTTGCCTTTCTAGCAGTTCAAACCAGCCTCGGCATTCTCCTCTGACCTCTGCCATCAACAAAGTATTTTTGTCCAGAGAACTGTCTGCCACTCACTGTATATTTTCCCTTTTGCTGACCATTCTCTGTAAACCATATAAATGGTTGTGTTGGAAAATCCCAGTAGATTATCACTATCTGACTACTCAAACCAGTCTGTCTGGCACCAACAACCATGCCATGTTCAAAGTCACTTAATCACCTTTTTCCCCATTCTGATGCTTGGTTTGAAATTCAGCAGATCATCTTGACCAGGGGTCTCCAACCCTGTTCCCATAGAGCTACCATCCAGACTGTTTCCACTTCAAACTCAATTTAGCACACCTGATTCTAATAATTAGCTGGATGAGGAGCTGAATGAGGCTACATTATTTCCAGTTGAATTGAAAACCTACAGGATGGTAGCTCTTTAGGACCGGAGTTGGAGACCCCTGATCTTGACCATGTCTACAAAATGCATTTATTTGATGCCAAGTGATTGGCTGATTTAGATATTTGCTTGAATGTGCAGTTAAATAGGTTTACTGAATAAAGTGTACAGTATACCGTAAGTATAAGTGTACCGTTGAGTGTACAGTATGTCTTTCTGGTTAAAAAATACATTTAAACACATTGAATATACATATTTTAAATTAGTTTGTTCAGTGGGAGAATTCTGATATATTAGCAAGTAAGGACTGTGTATGTAAATATCTTTAAATATATTTCCTAATGCACTCTGAAGTCTACATATATCTACCAATTTTAACAAGGCTGCAATATTTTTTATAGACAGAATGATTGATTGTTCCGTATTACAGTTATAGAATAGTAATATTACAATTACTACACCTAAAAATCTATTTACATTAATACATTTTATCATGATTTTCCATAAATTATTTCTTGTGTAATAAGCAGTGTGCGGGACGTTTCTTCCTAACTTCATGATTGATCTTATCCTACGCACCTCCCCAACCAGTAAGAGGTGTGCTTCTTCTATATCATGATTTTCCAAAAACAAAAGCTGTTGACTCATTTGTGAGTGTTTTTGTTTCCTTAATCACCCATTAGATTAAGGCTGTAGAAATGCTCAAAATTTAGTGTTTCTTCTTTTCCAACCTAATTAAAAAATATTATGAATGGAGCGATATAGAGAGGCAGTTTCATTTTGTGAGGATGAAACCATTTTTTGTGGAGCTGGAAAAGGACCACTTTGAGTGCATGGAACGGTGCAAAAGAACTGCCCTGTCAGTAAATTGGATTTCCGACTGCTCTGTTCTGCTCAAAAACTTTGGTCACAGTGTGAGTGCCACCCTGTGGCCAATACTAGACGTTACATCATATGACCATATATGGCATATCACCTTGTTTACTATGGTATACCTCCAATTACCTTTTCCCTGCAGAGGTGGACATTTACTTGAGTTAAAGTACATTTCTGAGTAAGTTCACAAGTTTTGGGAAGTCCCTACTTAAGATCAAAATGATCAAGTAACCTATAAAATATCTTAACAGTAACCTATAAAACAATTACAAAGAGTAAAGGAAATATCAATCATGGTCACCGGTAAGATGTGAACTGCTTTTACCTGATCAATTTGGTGTTAAGGAGGGACTTCCCAAAATTTGTGAACTCGGAGTTACTTAGAAAAGTACTTCTACTCAGTACTTTGTCCACCACTGGTTCCCAATGTTGTTTATTGTTGTTTGTATGTATGTACTTATGTCCATGTTGCTACTGTCTATGTTTATTGTTTTCATTCTATTAAATATCAAACCAACTCTGCATTTGCTTCCGGCTAACTTCCTACTCAGCTAAACCGTGACAGTATGGCTTATACAAATATATAATCTAGCTGATACACAAACTATAGACAAGATAGGCAAATTCATGACAGATTCATCATTTCAAAACGGATTGTGTGACTACAGCTACTACATTTCCCTACATACAGTAAAAGGCAGATTTTGATGACAACAGGGTGGTGCCAGGACCCCACTGGCCCTGTGTGTGGGGGGGGGGGGGTATTCAGTGGACATAAAGTGCTAGTGAAATGCAGGAGCAATACATTTGCAGGGATGTAAAAAAATATATGTATTTAAGTGTTTGTAGAGGTTTGGACACATGGAATGACTCAACTTTTGTAAAAGGAATGCAAAAGTGTGGCCTACATGTGATAGAAGGAAGAAGCCTTTGCTCTCATAAAAATAAGACAAACCTGCCTTTTGCCTGACAAAATGACCAAACCTACTGGAACAATGTCCTCGGGACAGATGAGTTAAATGTGGATTTGCTTGGCTGAAATGAAATGGCTACATGAATATATTTCAGCCAAAGGGGGCAAAACAAACCTTTGAAGAGAGGGGTTTACTTTTTCACCATGAGAAAATCAGATTTCTGTGAATTTTATTTGGGAATTATTGTTTTTATATTTTTGGTGTGAGTTGTCATATAGTTGTTATCACTGAATATGGTTGTAATTTAGCTCAACTATCCATGTGTGTAATGATGGTATCTCTGTAAAACCTGATGAGTTAGATCAACTCAAACCGTTTGAGGAAACCAATTGCTTTAAGTCATTTAAGTTTATTAAAAAGCTTAAAATCAAATATTATTTCATGCTTAAATTGTTTGAGTTAATAAACCTAAATGACTTAAGGCAATCGGTTTCCTTAAACGGTTTGAGTTGAACTAACTCATCAGGTTTTACAGGATAAGGAGGAACAAAATGCAGGATCTAGTGATAATTGTCTCTAATAAACCTGCTCAATACAGGCTTTGTCATTCAAGAGATCAATGGCTTCACCTACCCCAAACAAAATAATACTTCAGTCTCAAAAGAATGCAGGTGGCACACAGGCACAACTCTTGTCAGTAGCTTAGTACATTCGTAGGAATGACACACATAAACTATAACTCGCAAAGACTGAAGGGAAGAGGGGAACATACATTCACTGGGGTTGATTAGTAAACACAGACAAGTGCACTGGAGGGTGCGGTGGCCTCAGTAGACCGGTGACATTGACCGCAGGAGCCCGAGACCACAGGAGAGGGAGCCACTGCTGAGGGAGATGAGGGAGACGTCGCAATATGTCAAAATATTGGAACAGGGACAGAGCAGAGACCAGGATAGAATGTGGGAAGCTGCTGGGGCGGTATTTAATAAGGCAACTTAAGGCAAGTTAAACAGTACTGCACTTAGGCTTAACCAAAAACACACAAAAAAATATCTAATTATACTGCCGTGGAGCTGTGGGAGGGGTATCTAGTGTGGCAGTTACTCAGGGTCCTCACGGCAGCAGTAAGCGCTAGGAACTTCCTCTCCCAGCCTTTTAATTAGTGATGGGACTCACAACCCCGACAGCCCGCAGCATGCCTTGAGATTTCAACGCGGTCTTATTGAAGGACCGAGGCTTCTATCGGTCTAACAATACCACGTGATTGATGACGTTTGAAGCCTCGGACTCCACACAAGCCCCTGATCAGTTTTCGATTGTGTCTAATTTGAAAGAGTTGCCGCTTTTCAACCGTTCTCAGTCTCAGAGTCTTGTCAATGCGCCAGCTCTTGTCAATATAAAGGTTTTTCATTTAATTATAACCCGACCCAGAACTGTGAATAATTGGCAAAACCACAGTGTACATGTTGAAATAGGCCACAAAATATCAGGTCGGAAAGCGTTCTAAAACCATTTTTGAAACATTTCAAACTCCAAGGTGTCGTTGTATTTCCCCTTCCAGTTTGTACATCGTTTGCCTTATGTCATATTGCTGTAATTTTGGAGCTCAAATAGATCTTGTTCTCAGCTTGATTATCTGTATAAATAAAAGCCAAATTAAAATAAAATGCTCATATGATACATAAAGAGAAGTGAAATCCCTTAACTTCTAGGTCAGAGGAGTCAAATACACGCATGTTTCTTTAGAGACATTTGATTTCAGCCCAGTGCTGAGGCTGAGGTCTAGCAATACCACGTGATTGATGACGTTTGAGGATTCGGACGTAACACAAGGGTTTGTAAACAATGTTGCTGGTTCACAACCTTAGGGCTTTCCAACTAGGGATCGTTTTTTCAATGAGCTCTTTTGTCTGGTCACTTACAGTAAATGATGACTCAGTTATTTCTGAATCAACACAGAACCATTAATAATACCACTATGTATGAACACAATGGTTCAGGTTGTGTGTGAAGAGAGGGAGACTCGAGCAGTACGTGGCAGCGGGTTATGGTTTATTCCATCCACGTTGAGATCCCGTAGAGCAGGGGTGTCAAACCAGATCCACAAAGGGCCTAGTATCTGCAGGTTTTCGCTTTTACCTTGTACCTGAATGATTGAATGTCACTAATTGGTTAGGATCTCGCCTCACCTGGCAGTCTACGTCTTAATTGGGCTCTAATTGAAAGGAAAGACCAAAAACCAGCATACACTCGGCCCTCCGTGGAACCAGTTTTGACACCTGTGCCGTAGAGTATAATACATAGTATGAAAGGTGCACCCTCTAACAGACTTACTAATACTCGTACTTTCACAGTGGTACGGACACTGGAATTAATGTCTGAGTGCAACGCTAATGCCTAAACAATACAAAGGCTAAACACATTTAGTAACACACTGGTGTAGCTCTCGGATATCTTCTCTAACAACGTATACAATGGAATTCAACAATACACCTGATACGCTCAGAGGGGCGGGCATAAATAGGAATTAAACACAACACAGAATAAACCGTGACTTACGTTTAACAATGCTCCACGTCCTCTTCCTGGTTCCAGGGCTGCTTATATGAGGGATTCTGATCACTCTAACCGGACACGGCTGTTTGTAATTCTTAATTAGAACATTCTACTATACTCCAGTCCCTTCTTCATCTCCCAGCAGCCCTGGCCAGGAAGAGGCGTGGCTAACCCCTAAGGGGACATACTTCAAAATAAAGGTAAACCAAAACACCATGCTATAGCACGGAAACAGATACAGAATATGAAATAAACAGATAGGAACTAAATCATGAATGGATGAGTCCATGCTCAGTTCATTGCGTCAGCCCCTTCTGGGCTGGACGTTACAATGTACAGTGCATCCGGAAAGTATACACAGCGCTTCAATTTTTCCACATTTTGTTATGTTACACCCTTATTCCGAAATGGATTTGATTAATTATTTCCCTCAAAATTCTACAAACAATACCCCATAATAAAAATGTGAAAGAAGTAAGTTTTAAATATTAGCAAATTTATAAAAAATAAAAAACAAAAAAGCACATGCACATAAGTATTCACACTCCATATTGAGCTCATGTTCATCCTATTTCAACTGATCATCCTTGAGATGTTTCCACAACCTGGTTGGAGTTAGGTCCCACAGTTAACAGTGCATGTCAGAGCACAAACCAAGCCATGAAGTTCAAGGAATTGTCTGTAGACCTCCGAGACAGGATTGTATTGAGGGACAGATCTGGGGAAGGGTACAGAAAAATATCTGCAGCATTGAAGGTCCCAATGAGCACAGTGGCCTCCATCATCCGTAAATGGAGGAAGTTTGGAATCACCAGGACTCTTCCTAAAGCTGGCCGCCTGGCCAAACTGAGCAATTGGGGGAGAAGGGCCTTAGACAGGGAGGTGACCAAGAACCCGATGAGAAGAGAACCTTCCAGAAGAACAACCATCTCTGCAGCACTCCACCAATCATGTCTGTGTGGTAGAGTGGCCAGACGAAAGCCGCTCTTCAGTAAAAGGCACATGAGATCCCACTTGCAGTTTGCCAAAAGGCACCTGAAGTACTCTCAGACCATGAGAAACAAGATTCTCTGATCCGATGAAACAAAGACTGAACTCTATGTCCTGAATGGCAAGCGTCATGTCTGAAGGAAACCAGGCACCACTAATCACCTGGCCAATACCATCCCTACAGTGAAGCATGGTGGTGGCAGCAACATGCTGTGGGTATTATTTTCAGCAACGAAAACTGGGAAGAAGAAGAAGAAGTTTTATTTATTTTGCGCCTTTCCGTAGCTCAAGGCCGCTTTACATTATACATTACAGAACACCCAGACACTCAGACATACATTACAGTCACATGGATACAGATATCACCTCAGACAAAATGCATGTTAAACAGATATGTTTTTAACTGGGTCTTGAATATAGCTATGGATGAGGTATTACGTAGTGTGAGAGGTAGCGAGTTCCATAATTTAGGAGCATTAACACTAAATGACCTTCCACCTACAATAGACAACCGGAAACGAGGGATGGACAATAAACCAAGTTCAGCTGATCTAAGGGACCGGGTAGGGCGGTAAGGGTGGAGTAACTCAGACAGATATTGAGGGGCAAGACCATTTAATGCTTTAAATGTTAGCAGCAATACCTTAAAGTGGATGCGTGATGCCACGGGTAGCCAGTGAAGTTCATATGGCAAAGGTGTAACATGAGCAGAGCGCCTAGTCGAAGTGAGCACTCTAGCTGCAGAGTTCTGAACGTACTGTAATCTTGCAATTAGTTTTTTGGGAAGACCAAGAAATAAGGCATTGCAATAGTCCAGGCGTGATGTGATTAATGCATGAATTAAAGTTTCAGCGGGGAGACTAGTCAGGATTGAGGGAAAGATGAATTCAGCAATGTACAGAGACACCCTTGCTGAAATCCAGCTCCATAGCGCTCTGGACCTCAGACTGTGGAGAAGTTCATCTTCCAACAGGACAACAACCCTAAGCACACAGCCAAGATAACAAAGGAGTTGCTAAAGGACAACTCTGTGAATGTTTTTAAGGGGCCCAGCCAGAGCCCAGACTTGAACTCGATTCAACGTCTCTGGAGAGATCTGAAATTGGCTGAGCACCGGTTTTAATTTTTCTATGAATTTGCCAAGATTTCAAACACACTTCTTTCACATTGTCATTATGGAGTATTGTTTGTAGAATTGAGGCAAATAATGAATAAAAATAATTTTGGAATCAGGGTGTAACATAACAAAAAGTGAAGCGCTGTGAATACTTTCCGGGTGCATTTTACATTTTGGAAATTATTCAACAGTAGGCTATATATCAGGTTGAAAGTGTGTTTATTTTTTACCAGAAATATTGTTACCCTTGGAATAAGTATTGATTGGTTGCAACAAAAAACATTTACATTTCTAACATAGCTAAAATTATCTTGGACCAGAATGACAAGGTCCAACTTCTGGTCTGTTTATAATGTAACATTTTAATGATGCAATGGATAGGCTAAATTTTTGTAAATGATTACCATGTGGTAAATGTTTCCCTAAGCATCAATGTCATCAGACGAAAACGACTGCCGATGAGAACATCCACTGGGGCTTTTTTCCTTGCTTAATTATTTAATTTATTTATTCCCGTAAATCGCTCCAAAAGTATAGCAAAGTAGTTAAAGTTCCTAATTAAAAAAACATTGTCCCAAGGTTAATTTACAGTACATTTTTGGGTTTCAATACGGTCTGCCTGGCTCAGGGTTTGATCCACAAACAAGTCTGCTCGGTCTAACCCACTCAGCTATCCAGTCAATGAACAAATTTGGGAACATCGTCTATAAGTATCTGAAAAACCCATATTTATTTCTGACCAGCAGGTGACAGTTATGAGTTCGAGTCCTCTGAGAAATTGAATAGTTTTTCGAGAAATTGAATAGTTTTTCGGCCCAATTTGATAGAAACCTCAAATGCTTTAGAAGGCCTTGATTTCCCATCACTACTTTTAATCCTCAACTTCGACTAGGGCGGGACAACAAAGCACAACCAAATCAAACAGCACACAGTTAGCAGGTCCACCATATAGCTCACCTGCCATTGTTAGCGGTGCTCCTCATCCGCTTTAGTTGGTCCCAGCCGGGTTGATGAGGAGCACTTGGGTATCCTAATCCTGTCTTGATATTTGTGAGATCTGCTGGTTTGTGGCGATTTACTCCTCAGCACCTCTGTGTGCTGAGCTGGTGGATGGGGCGCTCTCCAGGGTGCTAATCCTTTCCCAGAACCATGCTTGAAGAGAACCGGGGTGAGACGCCGACTTCAGAACCCAAATAAAACAGTGTTCCATTTGTGTACTTACTTTTGCATTGTACATTATAATTGTAAGCTTTAGTAATATTCTATGCATTAAATAATCATTTATTAATATGAATTGACAGCTTGCATTTCTGCCCACCCACATTTCTGCAGGCCCACTTACCAACACTTCTGTCTATGTCTCTTCAACAGTGAGAAAGTGTAACATCAGCACTAAGCGCAGTGTTAATTTGACAATGAAGAGTGTAGACCCATATTCAAACTGAACCGGTGATTCAACACCTGCAAATTTGCTGTGCATTTTGGCTAATTGAAGAGTCACAGGGCGGAACCTGCGCTTGTCAGTGTAGAAGGACACTAAAAGGGAATAACGAATGTTCCTGTCATCACAAACACAGCCTTGACTGTCATCCTCCACAAACCTCCTGAAGCACACCCAGCAGGACTCTGGCCTAGCCAGCTGTGACTTGCTTTTAGAGAAGGTCCCCATCATCATATCTAATGGGACAGACGGACCCCATCTGGCCGACGCCGTCTCCCTCCCTCAGTACCCCCTGCTGCTAACCATACCAGTCTTAATAAAACAGCATTTACTTGAATCTGGAATGTTGGCCAAATCACTGTGTGGCAACACAAGCAGTTAGTCTGCTGTGATAACAAGGGAATAATCGCCCCAGTGAGTGAAAATGAATGGCACACCCTTGTTTCTCTCATCTTTCCTTGATCCTCCAACCTGCAAATGTCTTGTAAATTAAATGGTTCCACAGTACAGGTGTAAAATACTTAATAGAGCCACACTGCAATAGTGGGAATATTATTCAGCCGCATTAGGAAATGTGATGAACATAAACGTTAAATGTTTACCTCTGCCATATTCAATTCCACTTTGACTTTGTCTCGTCGTTGATTCCGCAGCAGGTGCGGGACCTGGCACTATGTTGATATTTTGGCCCAGTCTTACACAGTCTTGTCCCTTAGATTTCTTGGGATTTTCTGTTCGTTTTTCACTCGAAATGTTGTATGTTTTAAAAACCCAGCCATTCTCCACTCTCCAAAATAACTTGTTTTTTGTGCAGGGTGATGTCCTACCTCCTTGCTGAAATTTTATTTTGTCATTTTCACATCCTGCTTCCTGTCTGGAATGTTGTTAGTTAACAAAAATAAAAACAGGGAAAATAGGCTACCCAAATTTCAGTTGCTATATCTCCGGCTGTTATTAACCCACATGGACAAACCACTACTCGTTATTTGCAGCAGAACCCCCTCTTCCCAACGGTTTGGGAGACACGATGCTTCAAGCATCAATCAAACGTCTTAATTATTTTTAAAAACGCCTCGCGGGCCGGATCAAAGTAACAAGGAACCCCCGTCTGACTCTTTATCAGTCCACCCCAGGCAGTGCTGTAACAATTTGAGCCACCTCATGCTGGACACCCGGTCATCATCGGACGTCCGTAACCAGGATAAAGAAAATAACACTGGTCACCATGACACGGTTTGCTGTGAGGCAGCAACATAGACCCCTGCGGCATATATGGAGGTCCAAATGATTGCAATTACAACTCCATTATTCTGTACATGTGACAAACTTGAAACATTCAATTATTTTGACATCTATTTTGACATCGGACAACAGGACATTATAACTTGTGAGCCTTGAATACACTACAGGCTTGCAGTTACTGCTGTGCAGACACGTTGCGGCAACAGGAATCTGGTGAAATTAAGACAGCACTGTTTCACGTGCTACTTTATTCCTGCCTTTTCATTCTCAACAATGCATTTTCCATCTCACTACATTTCTGCACATTCTGTTCCTCTAGGTTATGGCTCGTATTGAGCCTATGAATGCCCTGTTGATTGCATTACTCAGGAGCGAATCAATCACCAGGGCTCGAGTTTGTCAGTGTTTGAGCATAACACTGAGGTGAAGCCAGGCCAGTGCTAGCCACATACAGGGGGCGCCAAAGAACTTACAGAAGCTTTGTCAAGCTTAACACTCTTACTACACACAAGATCACTGGATGGTGGAGCTGAAATCTAAATCTCCAAACCACAGGTTTGAACTTGTAGTCTTGCTTTGCCGAGCTGGATGTGCAGGGTTTGTTTCTTTTTTGAGGTAATTTCAGCTGAGGAGGACGGGATACTTGTTCAGCCTGCTGCAGCGTACCAAGCGCTCCCTCCGTGCTCATCTGTGACTGACAGCTCGGTACTCAGCCTGGATTTCCATAGTTATCTCTCCACAACACCTGCCTAAAAGCATTAAGAGCCTCTGTGCCTGCGTGCTTCTTCTCTTCACTTTAACTATATGGAGATAAATTCAGAAGTTAGAAAAAGGTATGCAATCTAAAGTAAATGGTGAATGTGTACTTAGCCAGTCCAACACTCAAATAGTAAATTGAGAAGGTGTCAACAGCCTTCTTCTGTGTTGTCTGTCAGTCATGGTTGCTGTAATGATGGGATGATCTGATGGGCTGGGAGAAATAACATGGTCCTCTCTCTCGCCTCAGACTCCCATGGGATGGATCTGTTCGCAGTAGCAGTGCACGAGTTTGGTCATGCTATCGGCCTGGCCCACACCTCAGCTATAGAGTCCATCATGAGGCCGTACTACCATGGCCCCGTGGGGGACCCACTGAAGTACAACCTCCCCTACGAGGACAAGGTCCGTGTCTGGCAGCTCTACGGTATGTACCTCAAATGAACTCACTGCTGCCGGACAGACGCTGCTAGTAACAGAACGCTGCAGCTGTCGTTTACCCTGCAGGGTATTCCACTTGAGGGATATGCAGCATACTGCATATACACATGTCTATCTCTTTCTTTCTGTCTGTCTACCTTCAGGTATTATATTCTAACCTTCCTCTCCACTATCCACCTCATTATTTCCTGCTTCCCCTACTCTCCACATCTGAACATCTTTTGCCTCTCTACTCCTCTTCCACACCCCCACGCCTACCTCAAGATCAGTGGACACACATCGATTAATCTCCATCCTGCTATCGCATCTTTGTACATACACACTGTGCGGAGCCTCACCGGGGTACACACTGGCTGTCTAATCTACAGCCGCAGAACGCCCCATCCGTCCACCCACCAGCACCTCGCACACCGCTTCACTGCGGATGTCTCCTGTAATTACCCCTAATTCCTAGCGGGACGTTGCTGCCCTTACCTCAGCTGGGTGCGGCTGTGCGGCGAAGGAGAACCAAGGCCACAGGATGCAGGGTTGTTTGGTTTATACGTGTGGATTATCGATTTAATTAGAGCTGATTAGAGTGGGAGCGAGTGGGGAGGGTTTTAATTGGTCAGCCCTGTGGAGCAGGTCCTGCTTATCACGTTAGGCCACGCGGCGCAGATACGAAAAGAGGGCAATGACTTCAGAGAGAAGAAGGAGAGGTGAGCTGGCGAGGTAGGACAAAGTAGTGAGAGGTCAGGAAGGGATGTGGGAGAAAGTGCTGAATACAAGACACAGGAAGGGATAGAGAGAGCGAGAGAGAGAGAGGAAGGAGGGGGGATAGAGACAGGAACCAGGAAGTTAGAGAGAGAATCACACTGGGGCTTTAGAGCATGTTTGAACATCTGTGTCTGTGAATGTGGAGTTCTGTGTCAAACACTGCGTTATTTGACCATTGACCTCTTGCCTTTTCAGGGGTGAGAGATTCAGTGTCTCACACACCCCAGCCAGACGACAGCTCTCAGACCGCTGACCCCCCTGTACTACTGGACCTCCCAAAGAACAGATCTAGTGTCCTGTGAGTCACACACATACACATGTACACTGTGCACTTAAGGCATTTAGAAAAATGACAAGTTATTACACATCCATGGGGGTTCCACGTGCAGAGGTGGTAAATGTACTGCGTACTGAGTTCACAAGTTTTGGGAAGTCCCTACTTAAGACCAAAATGATCAGGTAAAGGGAGTTCATTTACCTGATCATTTTGGTCTTAAGTAGGGACTTCCCAAAACTTGTGAACTCAGAGTAATTCAAAAAAGTACTTTTACTCAGTACTTTTACCACCTCTGTCCACGTGGCACAGTGGGCCAAGTCGCTGCATTGCAGGACAGTCTACATCATTATGGTCAATTGTTCGAGTCTGACCATGAGTTATCTGACTTACCCCAGACCTCCTGCACAAGGCAGCGCAAATTGGCACAGCGGTTGGGTTGGATAAGTGAGATTATATATCCTGCCACGTCGCTCTCCAGCAACTCCTTGTTTGTAGATCGGGCGCTTGTAAATTAAGTCGCGGAAGTATCAGGAACATGTGGTTGGATGAACCATGTGCGCGCCCCTCGACATCCCACAGATGTGTCCAAATAGTTGCAGAGCTGCCAACAAGGCAGGGTTAGTGGGAATTGGGAGGAAAGAAAACAAATTAAAATAAATGATTACACATCCATGCAATTTGATGGACCGAAGTTGGACTATATAAAATGTTATGTTGTATCCCGACATTGTAAAAGATAGACCCCCACATAAAGCACCAGTTCAGCACTGTCCAGGGTGAACAGGTGGATGTGTGGCAGGGCTTCCTTCTCCTGACACTCTGGAAACTCAGGAATGTGTGAGGTCAATTTTGTTGGCTGGTAAATGCCTTCCTTCAGTGTGGATGTCCTGGGCAAATACTTACTTCCTGGTTCAGCAAGCAGTGTGATCACAAGCTGAAAGTCTTGGCGAGATGTGCATTAGATGCCTCGATCTTTGACTGTTCCAATTCTGCTGTGGAGTTGTTATGATGAGACAAGAATCTAATCACTAATTGGAAATTAGACTTTGAATCGCATTAGGGGTAGGGCTGGGCGATATGGCCCGAAATTAATATCTCTATATATTTTGTAGCTTTATTGACTAAAGATATATATCTCGATATTTATTTATTTTTAAAGTTTGGAAAATGTGTACACATATCTCAAGAAAAAAGTAAACTTTCTTTATTAAAATTAATAAGTGATGAATTGCACTTTCTTTGTCAAAGAGGTGTGCAAGACACAGATATGGTTTTGGAACATTTTCTAATCTCTGTCACTTTAATATTCAAATCTATTTTAGTAAAAGAATAATGTTCAATCATATCGGATGTGGTGAGTAAGTATGACAAATAGAGCTGGGCAATATGGAAAAAATCTAATATCACAATATTGTTGACCAAATAGCTCAATATCGATATTGTGGCAATATTGTAGGGTTGAAAATTGGTGCTTACAAAGAAATATTTACACAATGAGATTTTTGATAAATAATCATCATTGATGTGTATATAATAACTAAGTGGGGTAAATGCAAATAATAGAAAAGCTAGAACAGTCTGGTAATTTCACAAAATTACATCACTTTACTGTAATCCAGCCTTTAAAACCAGGAAAATATAACACTTTTGTCATATCACGATATTACGATTCACAAGTTTTGGGAAGTCCCTAATTCAGACAAAATGATCAGGTAAATGGAGTTCATATCTTACTGGTGACCATGATTGATATTTTCTTTACTCTTCCTATTTGTTTTATAGGTCACTGTTAAGATATGAACTCCATTTATCTGATAATTTTGTTTTAACTAGGCACTTCCCAAAACTTGTGAACTCATCAAGTAACTGAAAAGTAATCCTAAAAGTAACTTTGCCCAACATTAATTACGATATCCAAAATCTAAGACGATAATCAGTCTAATATCACGATATCGATATAATATCGATATATTGCCCAGCCCTAATTAGGGGCATTATCATTTTTATAGAGAATTCTTTCAGTTAGATGCAGCTATACGAGTAGATTTATGATGACAACCTTTGTGTCTTACAATAGTAAAAATGAGCAGGCCAGAACTAGATTCCTGAAGGCAAACTGCAGCAGAAAAGACACAATCACTACAAACTCTGGCCTCTTGCTTTCTCTTTTTCTCGCTTTGGCTTTCCCGAATCTCAGCCTTTCTATCATGTAGTTTGGTGCATGGAGGTGGATTAATTCTGTCAAAGGTCACCAATAAAGTCCTTTCTGCAGGGCCCCTCTGTTTATAAAGCCTGAATAGAGATCATTGTTAATAAGGAGCTCGACGAGTAACGGTGCACAAAAGCAGTGCTGTCGCAGTAATTGCCTCATCATTTGCATCCTGAACACGTCAGGTGTTTAAAGTCAGTAATTTGCACTTGGCATAATTTGTGGAAGCACCTCGGTCTCCTGCATCGAGATGATAACATCTCCCCTGATATTTAGCCTATTTCTTTAATTGACAGACATGCAGTGGATAAACACACAAACACAAATTCAAAAGTGGCACACGGATTTAAGATGAGAAGACACTAATTTAGACCTGTGTCCGACGGGGGACGAAGAAGTGGTTCGGTTTACGGTCTTAGTTTTGTCAATTAATTGCCTTTTTCTCTCACAACCCCGCCTCCCCCATCCCACCCCCCCCCCCGCTCTGTCTATTTCTGTCTTTCACTCAGGCCGGCGCGAGATTCCCCAGACAGGTGCACCAGTCACTTTGATGCAGTGGCCCATATTCGTGGGGAGGCTTTCTTTTTCAAAGGTAAAAAGTGAGACCAGAGGGAGGAGGAACAGAGCGCGCCGCCGCCTGTGATCGATATAGAGCGCAGCCAAGCATGTCTCCCTGAGTTTCACACAACTTCACACTCCCCAGGCTGGCCTTGCAGGGGCCTGCTTTACTGCCACAATCAGTTGGAGAAATGTGACTGTAAAACTTTATGGTCGAATTGCGGTAAGCCGCATGGCCAGGTCTCGCAAAGAGAGATTGTTAAATAATATCTAACCAACTCAGACCCACTTACTGTAGATTAAAGCAGTCCAGCAGAGATACTGTGACTGCTTCGGTGTGTCAGGGCTGTGGAATACAGTGCTTCTCTGTGTTTTTTGGCTGGGTTCAGAGTGCCTGGGTATGCGATGCCCTGAGGCAACCATGCGTTCTTCTTCTCTGAACCATTTCTCTTAGGACCTCTTCACATTAACAAGAGTTATCAGTATGACATTTCAATTTGAATAACATTTAAATAATGTGTAGGTCCATTTTTATATTCACATTTGCAATGGGAGGGTATCCAGAAGAAGGAGCTTAGTAATAGACACGCGTGCACACACATTGGGCCCTTGCCCTTTCCGAAAGTATGATCTTTACAATTGTCTCCATTTCTAACTCTGTATAAAACAAAAGGGACGAGAAGGAGCTGTTGCGAAGAAAACTGACAGACATACTGAACAGTCAGTAGTGGTTGGTCCATTTTCTAACCAGCATGATTAAAACTTTATGAGAGTCAGCTAGCTAATTTATCTCGCTAGTAAAAGATGCAGCCTGGGACTTCATAGCTCCCATTATGTGTTGGATGTGTAATATGTTTTTAATGTGCATAATTTATAAGTACTGTAGAATCATTATTACACTTAAGATAGACATGTCATCCCAGGTTGAGTGGTTTTATGCCAACGTTTGGTGAAGTGGTTGAAGCTCCCGACTTCTGGTCTGTCTCTACCTACCCATGTGCCTGGCCACTACAACCTATTGTTCTCAATCAAAATAATGAAAACAAAACAAAAAACACCCCAAAAAAAAGTGAGTGAGCGGGTTTTTGATTACATGGGGCACATAGGAATGACACAGTTGTGTTGAGTACTAGTAGAAGCTGAATGAACACAACATAACAAACACACACAAATGGCGGTCGAACAGTCCACGGCTATATAGTGGCGGTGATGAGGTGCAGGTGCCCTGAAGGAGATTGGGGTGCGTTGGGTTTTAATTCTTGTGCTGCCAGGGTGGTGCGGTCCGACCGGTGGCTTAGTAGACCAGCGACTCAGAAATTTACATTGGAGAAAAATGTAATCTAGAAATTATCACACAGAATTAATACAAACACACATATTTAATACTAAATACCAGAGGTTGCGTTAACACAGGAATAAATGAAAACGCAGAAAAAATATTGACTTGCACTCTGAAAATGCAGGTGTATGAGATTTATTTATTGTTAACAATAAGTTAACCGAAATTATCGGATTCTGCAAGTCAAACAAGCTCTCAATCCCCTCTTTAATTCTGCGCAGTGCGTGGTGTAAAAGCCCTGGTAAACAGAGACCTGACACAAAAACAAAATGGAGTCTGCAAGGTGAGTGGTGTAAAAGCCCTGGTAAACAGAGACCTGACACAAAAACAAAATGGGTTCTGCAAGGTGAGTGCGCCTCTTCACAATTAGAATGCGGGTAAAATATTCAAAACAAGAACTTCTGAAAACTAAAGCGACCTCTGTGTGCATAAATGTATAACCTTACATATACACAAGTGTGTACACATACACAAACACCTAAACACTTCATACTTTTTTTTAATGACATGGGTCAAGTTGCGTTGAGTACTATTAGAAGCTGAGTAGGTATATCATTTATTCCTTCTTTTAGGGAAGTACTTTTGGCGTCTGACTCGTGAGAAGCACCTGGTGTCACTGCATCCGGCTCAGATCCATAGGTTTTGGAGAGGCCTGCCTATCAAGCTGGACAGTGTGGACGCTATATACGAGAGACCTGGGGATCACAAGATAGTCTTCTTCAAAGGTACATTACCCAGAAACGCAGCCATGGTTGAGGTAAAGGCGTAGATGTTAACTAATGTTATGAAAATTATGTGGTCTTTTGTTTTACACCCTATAGAGACCACTGTACATTTGAGTTTGCTAACATGCTGCATTTGGCAAATATCATTCTGTTTTATTTTATGTGATAAACATAGGAACTGAGAGGCAGACAAGAGGGTTAGTGATGTACGAATCACGAACGATTCATTTTTTTTTTAATGAATCTTTTTAGTGAACTGGGTGTACTGAATCACTGCTTTAAAAGATTTGTTCAATCAATGAATCACTTCTGCAAGAGAAAATTACGCAGATGTAGCGACAAAGGAGCAATATTTGGACAATTTTCACCAAAATAAATAAAAATATTGCCAAGTGCACTACTTGCAAAATAAATTTGTCAACCCAATCATCACAGAAAGAAGAAACAGAATAAAAGCCAACAAAGTACACCAACTGGTGTTCTTGAAGGCAAACCTTTTTTAAAGAGCTGGCTTAAAGTCAAATATAGCTGCAATGCAAGGATCTTAAATTTGAATGGGTATGCAAGTTCCAACAATGATCTAAAAAGTTCAACTTTTTTGTTTATGTTGTTCTTTTCAGCCTACTTTGCTGTGCTTTTCATTTCTGAAAACTGATTAATAAATATTTCTTAACATTACATTTTTGTGTTAAAGCTTGAAAATTTGAACGAGTGCTTTCACAGTAAATAATAAGGTTACATCATGGGCACAAAATTAAATGAAGCAGTTCGACAAAAAGATTAATTAACCGAATCATTGATTCGAAAGATTCGAATCTTTTAAATGAACTGTGCTGAATGATTCAGTTCACTTTAGTGATTCGGAATCCCCATCACTAAGAGGTGTGAGTTTTCTGCCCAGGCTGTGTTTTATTCCAGCACACAGCCAACTACAGTGTTACACCGTGGTTTAAAAGAAAAAAAATAATATGGCAAATATTTTCGCCTATACTTAAGGGAGCTAAATCACGACCTAATTTGTGCCGTCAGTCTTCTCCCCGGTTGCTCAGGTCGAGGTTGAAGAGCATTCTCCACCGGCTCAATGTTCTCCCGTGTCTGTGGGGTTAAATAGATATACAACACGCCGTTAAACAGGTCGGACCACGAACAATAATGCTCTACTGCCCTTTTCCCTTGTTCCCTTCTTATAGGCGTCCTCATTAGCGTCAATTGGGAACAGCTGGAGTTGCAGAGGTTTCTGCTACTTTAGCCCTTTCCCTATGTTGTACAGATCCCCTCCGGAGATTTCCAGAAGGTGCTAGTAGGGCTGTGTGAGCCAGCTCTCTACTCTCAGTGCCGCTGTCCTAGGTGCTAAACTTTGTCACAGAGAGCACTCTGATCTGACAGGGGTGCGGTGGCAATCTCTTGTCCCCCGGCCGCGCCACAATTACAATGCACCTGGTGTAATAGAATTTCAGTTTCTAAGAACAGGAATGAATGTACTGTGTTTTACATACATTCAGGGCAGGGGTTTGATATTATGTACCGTAGTATTTTACTGTACTTACATGGGATTGGTGCAAGCAGGTTCTTCTACTTTTAGAGGTGAAACTGAGTTGAAATAAACAGAAAGGACATGGCAAAATATTTACAATACTGCAATTAAACCTTTTTAATGTTGATACTACCAACAAAAAAAGTGTGAACAAAATATAATATCTGTCAAATGATAATTAGTTTGCCAGGTGAGCCCAATTAAAGGAAAACCTCTTAAACGTACAATATGTAGTTTTTGGCCGCTAGGGGGTTTCAATCAAAACAATAGCAAAATATGTACTTAGATGACGTTGGGAAGTAGCGTGGGATCATGGGTTTTGTTATGGGCGTCAATGACAACCTTCCATTCTAGCGTCTCCAGCAGAAAAAATGTACACTTACGAAGTAATGTATTGTTAAAAATATTATAACTTTATTCATGTTATGTTTGGCGGTTCCCTGGAACTTAGAGCAACTAGAGCAGTCAAAGGTTATATGACGCCATTGACGAAAGACAAAATGAAACGTCCCATGTCTTCGAATTATATTATAAATTTCTCTGGGTTTGAAAGATGGTGGAAACTTTTAGGATAATTTTAATGCAAAGTACATATTTTGTTATTGTTTTGGAGAACTACATATTGTACCTTTAAGAAGGATGTTCCACATTATTAAGCAGGCCACAGGTTTCCAGCAATATGGGAAAGAAAAAGGATCTCTCTGCTGCAGAAAAGCATCAAATAGTGCAATGCCTGTATGAAAACATTAGATATTTCACATAAATGTAAGCGTTATCATCGTACTGTGAAGAGATTTGTGGCTGATTCAGAGCACAGACAGGTTCATGCAGATAAAGGCATAATGAGAAAGGTTATTGCCAGACAAATTCCTCGGATTAAGAAAGCAGCTGCTAAAATGCCATTACAAAGCAGCAAACAAGAATTTGAAACTGCTGGGGCCTACTGCAATCCTCAAGGTGTAGGATCATCCAGAGGCTTGCAGTTGTGCATAAACCTACTGATCAGCTACCCCTAACCAATGCTCGAAACTATAAATGGTTGCAGTGGGCCCAGAAATAGATGTTTTCAAACAGTCTTGCAACCCTGGATGGTCCAGATGGATGGAGTAGTGGATGGTTGGTGGATGGCCACCATTTCCCAATAAGGAAATGCTGCATCTCATGCTGCAAAGAATACCTCTTGTCATTGGCTGCTATCGGCATAAAAGGAAAGAAACTCATGGTGTGGCCCCATCCTCCCCTGGACTCAACACTAT
The DNA here is from genome assembly GCA_016801145.1 of Umbra pygmaea. Classification (NCBI taxonomy): domain Eukaryota; kingdom Metazoa; phylum Chordata; class Actinopteri; order Esociformes; family Umbridae; genus Umbra; species Umbra pygmaea. Next base: position 14,831 of record JACXGM010004227.1, on the reverse strand, counting down.
TGAGAACCTCTGGAGCATCCTCAAGCAAAAGATCTATGAGGTTGGGATGCAGTTTGCATCAAAACAGCAGCTCTGGGAGGCTATTCTGACATCCTGCAAAGAAATTCAAGCAGAAACTTTCCATAAATTCACAAGTTCAATGGATGCAAGAATTGTGAAGGTGATATCAAAGAAGGGGTCCTATGTTAACATGTAACTTGCCCTGTTAAGATGTGTTTGATTGAAATAGCTTTTGATTTCAGTAAATACGACCTCCTAATGCTGCAAATTCAACAACTGACCATTTTTAGTTCTTTAAAACCTAATAAATGTTTTCAATCTCTGTTGTGCATGATAATTTGGAACAGTGCATTTTGAGTTTTGTTTTCATTTTTGAAAGAAAAATACTGTTTTCATTGGGTGATTTGTTATTCGACTTATACCCTAACGGTTGGTGACTTGAAAATGATACTGACTGTCTTTTGCAATGACTATTTAGGAAAATAAGTGTATATTATAATTTGCATAATAATTTGGAACGCTGTGTAAAACCTTGGACCAGACATGCATGAGTCAGACCTGCCCACATTGCTATGACCACACCACCAAAGGGACACCAACAGACCTCAACCACCCTAAATAAGGGTTGAGTATAGTGTATTCCCATCCAACAAGCTAGTGATTTTCAACCCTCTCCACTGTGAAAACCTTATGTTCTATGTATTTGATCAATTTCTGAGCTAGCACACCTTATTCTACTCATCTGCTTATTATAAGGCCCTTCATTATTTAATACAGTGAGCTAGTCCTGCGGCTACAGCTAAACTGTGGAACGTCTGGTGTGCCCCGGAGAGAGGATTGAAAAACACTGCCAGAAGCGTAGGGCAACATGAGCAGGCCAGTGACTCAGCCCCTGAGTGACACTGGAGCAAGGACATACTAGCATGGGTGGTTCGTCAAACAGTGTCGCCATTTACCTTTAGCCCCCTGGGCTAGACAGCACTAAATCATAGAACTGAATAGATGAGTGTTCAGCAGAGAGTTAAATGTTGAGAGTCTGACTCTGGGTTGGCAGATCATTCCATAAAGCTCTATATAAGAAAGTCTTTCCTCCAGCTGTTTGTAATTCTAGGAACAGTACAGAGGCCTGCGTCTTGTGGATGGATGTAGGGTACATGTAGGTATGTATGGCAGCACGTAGGTATGTATGGCAGCACCAAATCAGACAGATAAGTAGGGGAAAGTCTGTGTAGCGATGTTCCTAGGTTATCAGTAAAACTTTTATATCAGCCCTAGCCTTAATGGCTAACCAATGTAGAGAGACTAGACTTCGGGTAATATTATAATATAAAATTATCTAGGCATAACTCTGTCTGTTTTGAACTGTTAAATAGGTTATATACAAAGCATTTAGTTGAGTAATCAAAATAAGGAAGATGTTTTTAACTTGTTGATGTACTTTCCTTTGTCTCTCTACAGGAATTCAGTACTGGATATTCAAGGACAACAATGTGGAAGAGGGTTATCCTCGTCCAATCAGTGACTTCGGCCTGCCTCTGGAAGGCGTGGATGCTGCCTTTGTGTGGCTACATAACGACAAAACCTACTTTTTCAAAGACAACCGCTACTGGCGCTATGACGACCATGTACATCGTATGGACTTGGGATATCCCAAAGACAGCACCCTGTGGAAGGGGGTTCCCCCCCATCTAGATGACGCCATGCGGTGGTCTGATGGTGAGAAATACACCCATGCTAAATATACACATAAATCATACATTACACGCTGTGTCTATATGCATAGCATTGACACAAGACTTATTAAATATGAAAGCACTCATTTCAATTAATACAAAGCAAGTGAGTATTTTACCTTATTGTAGTATTCCTGGCTGCCCTCAGGATGCATACATTAGGTCTTGTTCCATATCCACACTGGTCCAGTTTCTCTCCACTGCCTTTTAACACTCTCACACTGAATACTGGTCAATCACAGCCCAATTTGTTGCTCATTTAATCCTGCCTAAAGCATAGGACTTGTGGAGTGCAATCGTTTTATTCTTTTTATAAACAATATTTTCCCATGTAAGTACAACTAAGATCACATTCTTATTTTTCAGCAATGACCTGGTTGCAGTTTGGGTAAATACCTTGCTCCGAGACAGATGACAGATCTTTTCAGCTTGTCAGTTTGCTGATTAGAACTAGCGACTTATCACTTAATAGCCCAAAGCTTTTGACCCCAAATCAAAATCCGTCATGTCAAACCTACTCTGCAGAAAAGTAATTTGAAATAGAGTATTTTTCTCTGGCACTCTGGGAGTGATGTCTGCATCAGAAATTGCATCCTGTTTCCCAGTGTACTGCCATTAACCAGGGTGTCATTGGAAGCCAACTGTAGCGTTTCAGGGAATGAGGCTGGCCCGCCTTGGAGAATAGCTGAGCCTTTCATTGTTGGGTTGTGTTGGCACTTGGCAGCGAGCACCTGCAGTTGGGCTGTGTCTACGCTGGAGCCTATGATCAGAGTGATGCATCATGGTCTAGTCAATACAGTCGATACATACTGTAGCACTCAGCAATGAGCTCCGTGTTCAGACATCAGTCACTGGAAGGCCGGTCTAACTGTTTTAAAGTACACTCACTGTAAACATGTTTCTACATGCAAATATGAATTGGATCATGCCAAAGCACACATGTAAAGCTCTGGAAAACATTTTTCTTAAATCAACCCCATTGAAAACCACTGGAATGTCATGAAGAGGCAGATGGATGGTCACAAGCCATCAAACAAAGCCAAGCTGCCCAACATCAATGTGACAGACTGGTGGAGAACATGCCAAGATGCATAAAAAACAATTATTATTATACAGTTATTATTGTTATTCTACCAAATATTGATTTCTGAACTCTTCTTAGGTTAACACATTCACAAAGTGAATATGAATCTTTGCATCATTAAGGTCTGATCACACTGCATCTTTTTTGTTTTTTGACCATTTGCCATTTTCTGCAAATAAATGCAGTGTGGTTATTTAGAATTTAGGAGAAATGTTGTCAGTAATTTATGGAATAAAACAAAATGTTTGTTTTACCCAAACACATACACATATACATTGGAGTGCTCTCTTAATTTTGTTCCAGGCCTGTATATGGATATACTTTCCTCTGTCCTCAGCTGTCCTGGGTCTAGTCAAGTCAAGTTTATTTATCATGTGCATCGAATAACATACATCATCCCATACAGAGAAATTCTTTTTGACATGGCATGGCGATTCTATGCAGTGGGCTTAAAAACAAGAATTACAACAATATAAGAATTTTAAAATAATAATGACAATAGTAATAGTAATACTAAACGCTATGTACTAAGCAGTGGTCTGGAAAATGTACAACAGTAGAAGTAGTAAATATTATAGATTGGCATGGAAAAATTGCTTTTAAAGGTGTATTTGAATTCTGCTACATC
>JACXGM010004227.1:0-11286 GCA_016801145.1 Umbra pygmaea | reverse complement strand
AAGTGCTAGTGCTCAGCAGACGATTTGCGATCAGTGTCTGTGTTCCATGTTGAGCAGCCGAATGGCCTGTGGGAAGAAACTGTTTGTAAGTCTGGTGGTCCGTGCCTTTATGCTCCGGTAACGTCTACCAGACGGCAGTAGTTGCAGGCCGGCAAAAGGTGCCCTCTGTTTTGGAAAGAATAGCTGGAAAGAATAGCTGGACTTTTATTTGGAATTTGGTAGAAATGTTGTCATTTTAAAGCCCTGTAACTTTTTAAGAACACACATGCTGGTGAATAACATAGCAGAAACTATAATATCAACCTCCCTTTTTCCTGAACATTTTCTGGCATTTTACACTCCACTTGTACATAAACACACGTGGCCCAAACAATGTTGATCTCCACGGGAACCAGTTAGACCCTCCCCTCTCAGGTGGGGCTCCAGGGCTTGTAAGTGTGTTGCTCCGTCACGTCCTGTGCTCGGTGCAATCACCAGAGGTCCTGCTTTCAGCTGTTTGTGTGAGCACAGGCCAAGCGCAAAAGTGACAGTACACACAGCTTTAGCCACCAGAGTGGAAATGTACACACACACACAGACCTGAGGGCCTGGCAGCTGGAAACACATCAAAGGGCTCTCCCTCCAAGGACCGTTTCATCCCCTCCGGAAGAGAGCCAGCAGAGAGTTAAGGATGCAGTGTGGGAATGGAGAGAGAAGGGGAGAGATGGGGGCGCGCAAGGAAGAAAAGTAGATAGGGAGAGAGAGATAGTGTCTTGGAAAGAGGGGAAAGAAAAAGATGGAGAGACGAAGAGAGAGTGACAAAGGATGGAAATCAAAACGAAATATGTGAAAGAGACGTTTAATTGTGTGGGGCAATAGAACTGGTGTATAGACTGCAGACCAATAGCAAAACAGCAAGAGCCAAACAGGTGACATTGATGTATTATCAAAACCATGGCAACCATCATGGCTGTCTGCTCCTAGGCCTCATGCAGACACTGTGTCTTCTTCTTTCAGACAGCTCATACTTTTTCAAGGGGAGGGACTACTGGCGTGTAATGGGCAGTGATATGGAGGTGGAGGCTGGGTACCCACGTCCAATAGGGAAGGACTGGCTGATGTGTACAGAGATGCAGTCGGACTCCCCCGCCACTGAGGCCAATAACACTGCCAACACGCCACCTCACGGCCAGCCCCAAGCCGACCACGCCAAAGATGGGGAGGTGTGCTCATGTACCTCCGACTCGGCCTCGCCCCTGGGAGCCCGGTCCTCACCCTCCCCACTGGTGCTTCTGTTGACACTCTCAGCTGGACTGTCCAGTGTCCCTCTATGATGGAAGCTGAGTGGGGCATCCTCACGCAGATACAGTAAGGACAGCAGCCAATCCACTGAGAACATGGGGCCTGGGTTCTGCCAGACCATCTGACCTTCAATCAAAACGATGACTGGGTGAATTTGTTATTGTTATATTATTATCCTTACAGAGATCCTTATTGGTAATCGTTGTTTTTTTGTGTGTTTTGTTATTTATTATACATTTTTCTTAACGGATCAAAGTGTTTTTAAATTATTTATGTTGAAATAACTGCCCAGATTTCAATGAAAAATATAACCAATAATTAATCATAATGTAAGTGAAATATTGTGTCTTCCCTAAATATATTTTGGTAATTATGAATGTTAAAACCAGCTTCTCTCTGTTGGAATAGTGTGGGTTTTCTTAACATCAGAATAGTTTACAAAACATAAATGCAAGTCGACCACATCCTTCAACAGGAAAACGTAAGGAACCAGTTTGTTTGAGACAAGGTTGGGTTTTTAAGTGGCTTTCTTTTTCTCAAATGTATGCTTCAGCCATAACAACTTAATTGTATTAAAAGTTATATTTTCACTGGACATTTACTTAAAACTTATAAAACTGTATGGAATTGATTTAATAATGAGGAAAACATGACAGTAATGGAAATAGTTGATCAATTTGAAGATAATAATGATGAACAAGTTTACGGAAGAAAATCAATCTTTTTGTGATTAGGTGGTCTAGCAGAAGATTGGTACACCGGGATGCCGCGGGACCCATCGCCTCATTCCTGCAATCACTACAAGTGCTTTAAAAACCCTCAAAGACAGAACACTTTATGTGTGGTTTCTAGTGTCTGAGCTAGCCGGACAAATACTTGCATCTCTGTTCACGCTCTGTTAACATCTGGCCGTGCCAGGTGGACACTCCCTCTCACTGGATGCTTGCTCCCTCACAGACTCTTATGTTAGGGCTACCTGGATGGAATGGACACTACGTCACGTAATGACACTTGCTGTCCTTTCTTGACTGCACTCACATGCCCTTTTGTGACATTTGAACCTGTATCTTTTAGATTTTTCAGCGCAGATACAGTAGCGCCGCCGTCATTTGAGAGGGGAACCTGTTAGTATTGATTATTAGGATGTATTTTTGTAATGAACACAGAAGGATTGTGGTTGAGCTTGAGGACGTGCATGACGTGGTTTCACGCTGTCTTGGTCTGGTGAGCTGTATGTTTTGAGGTCACCTCAGGGCTCAGTGACCTATAGTACCATGCTGCTCAAGGGGACATGTCTGCTAAAGCCCCGCAATCAAAATGTGTGGCTGCATGTAGACCTGGGTGGACCAATGGCTGGACGTGGAAATCAACCAGAAGTCTGCCTGTCACTACACAAATGGATTTATTCATGTTGCTAAGATACAGTTTATTTACTTACAGTCAATATATACAGATATATTTGAGGTGAAGAGTTCTATGGCATTTGCCGTTGAACAAAAAGTATGTTTCTCAGCCGTCTTTTCTAAGGTGAAATATTTTTGTAGGAAAATAAAGAGGAGTTAGACAGTGTGTGCTGGGTCGTGTAATGATTTTTTTGTCACTGTAGGAGCCCAGGCGGAACAAAGAGAAGAGAGCAGCGCGACAGCTGCAGTCACAGGCTGGCAGCTACTTTCTACTCTGTTGTTGGAAGCCATGTTTCCCATGTACAGACTGCTTGTAGTTTCCTTACGTCGAAACAAACCATGACAATCAGGTTGTGCTCTCTATGCCAGCTATCTGGAGGAGAATATGGCTTGGAGTGCACAAGTTAATCTGAAACAAGGAAGACACAGAATTCATGTTCCAGATCAGTTCCCTCAGGATTATGTGTGTCAAGCGTATATATGTTTTGTCAGAGACTACTGACAGACATTTGGAACAATGTTAATTCATTGAATATTAACTAAACTAAAGAAGTGTGAGGTTAAATACTCAGGAAGTAGATGCACACCATGAAGCTTGAAAAATAAAAACAGTTGTCTTGGTAACCAGCGTTAATTCACACTTAAAGCATTAATTCTGTGCTACACTTCAGCGGTGCTAATGAACTGACATGATAGAGTGGCAGTGGTGGCTGGTGCCCCCCAGAAAGCATCAGTGTCCACAGGCCCAGGCAGGGAGACAGGGCACGCTCTGCTGGTTACCCACACATTTCATGATGCCAGATAATGAGTATAGGATGGAACCGTGTGCTGTGGAGAAATGTGTGCGCGTTTGTGCTGTCTGATTTCATGAGAAGGAAGCAACAACAATGCCAGGTCAACATAAAGTATCCGCAAAGGAGGATGGAACTTAATTATTGCCAATTGACTGCATTTAAAGCAGCAGCCTTCCAGACATTCAATCAGACCAAATTTTAATTGGCAACAACCAACTGCATTAGAGCAGATCTGAGGGACTTCACTAACATCTAAATTGCCTTCAACCAATAGAAATTATGAAACTCAAACAAAAAATTAACTAAAATAACATGAATTACATCAGGCTAATCAAGGAGTAGACGTTGCATTGGAATATGTTTTGTTATATTTGAATTATTGCATCCTATGGCATTGTCTGCAATATTTTGCACTGTACAGCTCATGTTTGTGAAATTGACAGCCTTCAGTCAATTCAGTCTTATTTCCATCCATTGTGCAGTTGTCAGCTAAAGTAGATAACTGTACAGGGGTGTGTGTGGTGTGTGTATGTTTTGGTTTAACAGATCGTATTAGGACCAGAAGTCTTCACAATGATAGTAATACTTGACAAAAATGCCCATATTAGGACCTTTTGCCGGTCAATTTCCGACTATGGGGTTATGTTTAGGGCCAAGGCTACAATTAGACTTTGGGTATGAATTTAGGGTACTTTCAGATTTAGGCATTCCAGTTTAGGTTTATCGTTAAGTTTAGACATTAGAGGAAGGTTAGGTTTAGGCATAAATGTTACATTATTGAGGTTAAGTTTAGGTTTAGTGTGAGGTTAACTTTAGGGCTATCTTAAGGTAAGGGCTAGGTTAAGGTTAGGATTAGGGTTAAGGTTAGGGTTAAGGTTAGGTAACATGGATTTTTATGTTTTCTGGTCCCCCACAAGGTTAGCTGTACACAGAGGCGCTGCCAGGAATTTTGGGCCCCATGACAAAAAATCAAATTGGGCCCCCAGCTGTTGTAGTTTAAAAAATTTTTTGGGCCCCTGTCAGTCATGGGCCCTTGGAATTGTCCTAACTTTCCCTCCCTATAAGGCGCCCCTGGCTGTACATGACTGTGCGTGTGCGTGCGTCCGCGTGCGTGTGTGTGTGACAGAACTGTGACTGGGAGGCTTTGACCCAAGCCTCAGCTGGGGACCTTCCAGATGGGTCAGGGAGAACCAATCCATCATCACTGGGGTCGTCACAATCCCCACATCCACAGCCACGGACACCTCTTACGCAGTGCAGCATCTGTGCATTTTTACAATGACAGGCAGTGATGCTTACAGCAGGTGACACCACCTGCCCTGATGGGACATTCTGACATGGGAACATAACCATTTGTATCTCAGTACCGTCTACATATATAATAGCACACTGCTTTTGTCAGTCTGATTCATGCCATTCTAATAATCTGTTCTAATGCGACTTCTTTAGCACTGTGCAACAATTAATGCAGTGATGTATGGGCCTAACATTTTGGGCACCACACTGAATCCTGGCCACCTGAGGCGCTCTGTGGTCTCTAATCCCAGTCTGCCCTTCCAGGCAAAGTCTAGACAGGCTGCTGTGGGTTTGTTGAGCAGAAATTTAATGTGACGTCCCAGCTTTAGTTTAGGTGTGGAGTGGGCAGGCTTTTTACATGCTTCGCTGTTGCTCATTCTCGCCACGTTTGTGTCCTCAATTTAGAAGACCTACACTGACCCCTGGTGGTGAAAAGAAATCAAAGACTCTTCTGATAACATGCACAAACTTCAATTATTTCATTATTAGAAAGATTAACTGTCGATCTGTTTTGTTTTCTCTAGATTTTCTCCTGCTCTGTTTCTGTCCTTTTTAGAGTGGAAACGTCATATGAGGGGAGGAAAAAAAAAATACTTGGAGACTGACACAGCATCTATTCCAACAATTGGAAATGTTAGTATTTGTTACCCTCCAGTAATAATAATAAGAACAGGCCCTAATGAGATGTATTTAATTCTAATTCTATGGTTAAAATTGCCACTGAGTATACAGTCAGTTTTAGGATTTATAAGGCCCTCAGACAAAATACTGCAATTTTTTGGTTGTTGAATTACAAGAAATGGGAAAAGGCTCTAATGGAGTACAGTCAGTGTATTCATTTAAAGGGGAACACCAACAAAACAAATTCTCACAAAGTTTACTCACAAACTCCCGGCTGAGCAGCGCTGCGTTGGAGTTTAGCCCGGTAGACAAGAGGGTTTCCTCCTCACGCTTAAGGGTGGTTGGGGAGAAACTCTGACTGTTGTTAGTGCATATTATTGGAGACCCTGAATGGAGTCCTGCACCGGGCTCCAGTAGAGAACTCTATTGTCTGCTGGGAGACTTCAATGCACACGTTGGCAACGATAGACACCAGGGGCCTCATTTTTAAACATGGTGTACGCACAAAAGAAGACGTACACCGCTCTCTATGCAAGAATTGGGTTTTAAAAAAGCAAACTTGACAGGAAAATGTGCGGTCCTTCACGGAAACTCTTATGTAATTCATCCTCATAAATAATACAGTAAACTGAACAAAATCATGTTTAAAACTGATATTCTTGTTTGGCGGAGCAGATGTAGATTAGATTAGATTCGATAGATACATCTTTATTGTCCACTGGGCAAAGTTGTTTTCATAGTATAAATGTCGTCATCAGCTACGGAATCATGGTGTTCATGTATATTCCTTTAGTTCATTTAATTTTTAAATGTCTTTCTTAACCATTTTGAAAGCTGCAAGAAATACCATTTGCACAGAACTATTTCCCATTTACAATTTGATTAATACCGAAATCTGTAGCTTATCAGATACAATCAAATGGATGGTTATAAAAAGCCATGCCATCACAATGTGTAATGACGCACAATGACTGATCTTGCGCTGTTAGAAGATGTGGCAAATGGAAGGACTTCCTCGGGCCGTCCTGTTGGACCTCTGTGCTCTTTTGGGCCCAGCGTTACAGAGGAGCACTCGGAGAAACCACACTGTGCCAGTCCTACTTCAAGTCCTTACAACAGTAGAATTTCTGGCGACTGGCACTTTCCAGAGGGAATTGGCTTACAGGTCAGGGATATCTCAGCCAAACCTTAGCCGGGTTATGCCAGACGTGTAATAGGTATAATAGGTTTGTTGCATAATTACATAACGTTTCTGTACACGGCGGGTGAACAGGCAAACAAAAAAGCACAATTTGCAGCTATAGCTCATGTTGCCATAAGGGCACCGAATGAGAATGAAAATGCTTTCATTAATCAAAAGCATTTGAATTCGATCAATGTCCAAATAATTTGTGATGCAGACATGTTGCTCACTAAAGCAGTAGCTCTGTGGCTTGGGTCAACTCATGACTCATTCGTTTTAAGACACAGCAGTGTTGGGCGCAGACTCGAGGCTGGTGCTGTGCGTGATGGCTGGCTTCTAGGTACGTTTGATTAATAGACATATTTCACATTTTTACTGTACTTCAATGTCTTGAGCCCTTCACTATCCTTGCAGGGGACAGTGGATATCCACTCAAGCAGTGGCTGCTTACGCCTTTCCTCAACCCACAGAGTGCAAAGAAAAGGCACTACAATGTGCTACAGCAAAGCTTGCGCTATAGTGGAGCGCACCATCGGGCTGTTTAAGGGCAGATGACACTGCTTCGACAGCACTGGAGGGAGGTTATTGTACACTCCTGAAAAGGTGTGCCAAATCATGCTAGCATGTGCTGTGCTACACAATGTGGCACAGCGTAAAAATGTGGCTTTAACCCCTGACACCAATGTTTGTGTTGGCCCCGACCCTGACTGCCATCCCCTGGTATTTGAGCCAAATTCTGCTGCTAGGCGCCAGCGTTTGTAATGCGTCGCTTGTGAAGAACAAAGGTATGGAAACATAACACTATTTAGAAATTCTCTCATTGTGCTGTTGATATCCGATAGGAGTCTTGATTTCTTTTAACTCCTTAGCCACCTCTCTGATCGAGTCTGCATTTGCAGGACGCACGTGCTGTGGAGACGCTGGGCCCAGATGGCTGCACAGCTACAGCACCGGAACCACTGGCCCCGCTTGAACACCCAGTGACTGAAATAAAGATTGTTTTGTATGAATGAAATGTCATTGTGTAGCCTACATACTGTACATGTGACTTGACTGCATTCATTTCACTTATTTCACTTACCTCTGTCATCTGGTGCATCTGGCTTGTCAGTGTCCCCCTCCGCCTCACTCACCACTACACTTAGAAGGGATTCTCTGATGATAGCCGCCAGTCTTTCCGGCTCCGGTGTCTCCTTCACACTTTGGCGATGAAGCGCTAGACGCTTTTTGACATTGACTTGATGTCTGACCACTTTCCTTTTTTTGGCAACGGTATAGGTCTCTGAAGCTGCGGCATTCACAGCGTCTGCAACCTTTTGCCACTCCACTAGTGCCTTTTTGGCATTAGTAATGGCCACATTGTCCCCTTCAAACAACATTTTCCTCCTCTTTTCCACCTCGCCAACAATATTTTATACTTCACATCGAATGAAGATTCTTTTTTTGGTTTTCCTTTCTGTGTTTGCCATGATTTCTCAATCAATGTATATTAATTTGGGGGTGTTTGACTGACTATTTATGGCCAATTATGGGCGTGACATGAAGCTGCAAAAGCTGCACCACATTAAGGGCCCTATCTTGCACCCCGCGCAAAGCAGCGCAAAGTCTGAACGCAAGTGTCTTTGCTAGTTTAAGACCGACGCAGTTGTCAATTTCCCATCAGGCGCCCGCGTTGTTTAAATAGCAAATGCACCTGCGCCCATATTTGCACCCATGGGAGTGCTGGTCTAACAGGGAGGTGTGTTCAGGATAATTCTGGGTGTTTTGCTATCTTGAGGCATCAGAAAGTGATCGCGCCATTGACCAACAAAAACCTGGTCTAAAGTCAATGCCGGAGCACGTCATAGTTATTTTAACAGCAAATTAGTGAAATGCACCTATGGCATAGGCACAGCACTTGCACACTATGCTTGTTGCACACACACAGAGAAGCGCAGCAGCACACGAACATGCAAGAGATTACAAAAAAAATATTACGGTGCAAATCTGCTGTCATAATAGCAATGCGTGAAAGCTACAAACGCGCCTGGCTCTTAAAGGGAATGGGAGATTTATCTCTGATTGGTTTATTGCATGTTACGCCCAAAACAGACCCATGAATTAATGAAGACACTTAGTACAACCCTTTTAGATCCGCTGTCAATGCGCTTCACGCCATGCGCTTAGATCGTTAAAATATTTAATAAATCTGAATATTTCTGTGCGTACGCACGTCCTATGTTTCATCCGTACACCACTTCTGAAACAAATCCACTGCAAAAGTTTTGTAAATAAGGCCCCTGGAGAGGCGTCATTGGAAGGAACGGCCTCCCTGTTCCAAACCAGAGTGGTCGTTTGTTGTTGGACTTCTGTGCTAGTCATGGATTGTCTATAACGAACACTATGTTCGAACATAAGGATGCTCATAAGTGTACATGGTACCAGAGCATCCTAGGGCGAAGGTCAATGATCGATTTTGTGATCTGAGGCAGTATGTGTTGGACACTCAGGTGAAGAGAGGAGCAGAGTTTTCAACTGATCACCATCTGGTGGTGAGTTGGATCAGAGGGTAGGGGAAGACTCTGGACAGACCTGGTAAGCCCAAATGTGTAGTGTGGCTGAACTGGGAACATCTGGAGGAGGCCCCTGTTTGAGAGATCTTCAACACACACCGCCGGCTGAGTTTTTCTGGTATCCCTGTGAAGGTTGGTGGCATTGAACCTGAGTGGGCAATGTTCAAAACTTCATTGCTGAAGCTGCGGCAGTAGGCTGTGGTCCCAAGGTCTTAGGTGCCTCAAGTGGTGGAAACCCTTGTTTGGAAAGGCTATGAAGAAGAACTTTCGGTCGGCACCAAGGTGCTTCTGGAAAAAACATTTGGCATCTCAGAAGGGGAAGCAACAAGCTCTTTACTCTCGCAAGCATCCTGAAGGGGACGTATGATCGGGTATCTCAGGAGATACTGTGGGAGGTGCTGCGGTAGTATGGGGTGAGAGGGTCCCTTCTCACAGTTACAGTTCAGTGGGCTGAGGATCTCTTCACTGCTTTTTGTGGATGGCGTGGTCCTAATGGCGTCATCGGTCAGTGACCTTCAGCACTCACTGGATCGGTTTACAGCTGAGTGTAAAGCAGCTGGGATGAGGATCAGCACCTCTAAATCTGAGTCCATGATTTAGAGGTGCTGTAAAAAATTACAGTTTTATATCTTTATGTTTGAAGCCTGAAATGTGGCAAAAGGTAGAAAAGTTCAAGGGGGCCAAATACTTTCGCAAGGCACTGTATATGCCCTGGTTCAATTAGAACAAAAATTTATAAGACATGTTTATATTTCAAGCCAGCTCAGATTATCTGACAACAAAATACATCAATCTCTAACTGCACTCTTACTTCACCCGGTCATTTTAAAGAGACATTGCACAGTTTTCCCAAATATACATCTCAATTGAAAAACACTGTGTTCATTACAGTAAATAAGGACTATAAAACATGCATTATATTAAATATTTCTTTACTTTAAACAATTTACTTGGCCTGGCTACATTAAAATGTATGTCTATTTTCCAGGGCACAACATATGGAAAGTCACAAATGTAGCTATGGGGTAATGCATTTTCAAACTGTATGTACCGCATTACGTACTGTACCTTGACCCTAAAACCACGAAACATGCTGGGTGTTAGTTGTACGGTTACACCCCTAAAACAGATTCTTTCAGGCACTGTCCACTAGGCATTTCAAAGATTTATTTATTCGTTTTCAATTGCATCCATTGGGTCACGCGCGCGGGGTAGTGTGGGATACAGTGTGAGAAGTGGCAAAAGATAGTATCCATCCTATTTTATGCAAATTTCAGGCATATTTTGCCAGTCAGCGACATCATACTATATTGCTAGATATGAGACCTAGTCAGCTCCCTGCGTTTTACACATTTTTTGGAACAGTGAAGAGCGACCAAGCTTTGGCAGGCGAAAATTTAAAAGGCAAGTGGACAGTGCCCGTTTGTCTCCAGCTAACGCAGCACTCGCGCTAGCTCTACCCTGTTTTCCCTGAGTGAGTTGACTGATGAGCGAGACCGTCAAATAAGTACATCAAACGATTTAGGAACATAGACAAATGATAGATTTTAGTCAGTGTTTCCCTTTAATAAATTAGTCATTTATTCAAATGCATATGTTGTTTTTTGTGGGCTTATTGAGATGGTGGAATACCCACTTCCTGAATGCTGTGCACCACCACGATACACCGTGCCCGCACTGAAGTGGTACTCGCGCTATATTTTCTTTTATCTCTCCCATGATATATGTCACTTGCTTCTATTTTTCTTTCACAGATTGTCTTTCACTTTTATCAAGTTTTATTGTTACATTTTTGGTCAGAGGTTTCAAAGTTGTTGAATTGTCTTCCATATATTCCCAGTGCTCTCCAGTTTCCACCATGGCCTTTTTCAGAATATCTTATTTTTTATAAACTTCATCAACCATCAAACCCAATCTGTTTCTCCTCCATTTCTGTTTGCATTATCCCCACTAATTAATAAGGTCTGTATTAGTTCCATTTCTGTTTGCATTATCCCCACTAATTAATAAGGTCTGTATTAGTTCCATTTCTGTTTGCATTATCCCCACTAATTAATAGGGTCTGTATTAGTTCCATTTCTGTTTGCATTATCCCCACTAATTAATAGGGTCTGTATTAGTTCCATTTCTGTTTGCATTATCCCCACTAATTAATA
>JACXGM010004226.1:0-38742 GCA_016801145.1 Umbra pygmaea | reverse complement strand
CCATACAGGGGATTTAAATGACGCGGGACGTCCAAGCTCCTCCGTTCCTCCGCTCGCCATGACCATGCTGTGAGCGGACTGAACATGCGCAAAACTTTTTTATTTCAGTAATCAATCCGCGGATCACGTGTGTCCCGAACCGAAGATATTGATCCGAACGGATCACGGATCAATGACGATCCGTTGCACCACTAATTGATGACATCCTCATCTACTCTCCCAGTTACGAGGTACATGCACAACATGTGAGAGACGTACTAGATTACTCAAACACAGCCTGTACGCCAAAGAGGAAAAGTGTGTCTTCCATGTCCCATCTGTTTCTTTTCTGGGGTACAGACTCAATGCTGTTGGAGTGGAGATGGACAAGGTGGAGGCCATGAGGTCCTGGCCCGTTCCTACAACGGTGAGACAGTTACAAGGCCTCTTAGGGTTCTCCAACTTCTAACGGTGTTTCATTCGCTCCTTTAGCTCCATTGCCTCCCCGTTGACTGCTTTGCTGAAGGGAAGAGTCCATTGTTTAAAGTGGTCGGAGGAGGCTGAGAGCGCTTTGAGTGCCCTAAAGGAGAGGTTTACCACGGCGCCCGTCCTGAGGCATCCCAATCCAGAACTCCTGTTCATTGTGGAGGTGGATTCGTCTGAGGTGGTGCTGGGCGCAGTGCTGTCCCAGCGACAAGGTAACCCCCCAAAAGTCTACCCTTGTGCCTTCTTCTCCAGGAAGCTTAGTCCTGCCGAGCGTAATTATGACGTGAGGGATCGAGAGCTGCTGGCTGTGATTGACGCCCTGAAGACCTGGAGACTTTGGCTGGAGGGGGCTAAGCATCCTTTTGTGGTATGGTCGGACAACCCTGGAACTCTGCATCTGCCTCCATCCTCTTATATCCGTGACAATCCAGTTCTCGAAAGTACACCATCCCCCCTCAGCTCCTCTCCTTCAGACAACATAAAACAATGACAGACATATAACAGAACATAACAGACAAAACACTAGAAGCTTCAAGACGTCATACATCCGGAAGACAACATCAACACGTCGAGCAAACAGGCAAATTTCAACACGTTTCCAAATCCAAAAATAAAGTCCCATATTTATAAAGAGTTAACTGAGCAACATTCCAATTTATTTCTCCCTCCAAAGAACGAAGCTTTCCAATCAGAGAATTCACAGATTTGCGCAAAGCATTCGATATTGACTTCAGGCCGTGCAAAACCCGGATGCTACAGTGCAGTGTTAGCCAATTCAACGGAATGCAACAGTCAGTTATTTGTACACCATATCAAGGAAGTCCCCAAATTAGCTAATTTTATTTCCCCATTCGTTGTTTTTTCTGTTAGGGTTTGCAAACTGTGCCAAATCCTATTTTGTGTTTATGTCTTTACATTATTTGCATAGCTATAAGTAGAGTGATAGTACTGAGTGAATCAGCTGGGGCAGGGGTGGATTATAGAAATATATTGAGTGTGTTGTAAGGGCAGGGGAGTGCAGCAGAGCATGCAGACAGGGTGTGAGAATAGCTAATCTAGTCTAGTCTATAGCTTATAGGGAACTGGTATAGATCAGTTCTGTGCCTGTTTCTTAACCACATATGTGCAACTGTTGATTGTTATCTGTGTCAACAAGTAATCACACCCTAGCAACAACAGGAACTAATCATCTCTCAGAGGAATGTGCTGAGAGACCAGGGGCCTCATTTATAAAACTTTGCGGTGGATTTGCGTCAGAAGTGGCGTACGGACAAAATATAGGACATGCATACGCAAAGAAATATTCTGATTTATAAAACCTTGCGCATGCATGTCCTACGCCGTTTTCCCTTTATAAATCACAATCAACTCTCATACGTAGCGCAGCTTTTGCGGCTACATGTCACACCCATAAATGCCTATAAATAGTCAGTGAAACGCCTCAAAATTAATATTCATTGATTGAAAAATCATGGCAAACAGACAGAGGAAAAACAAAAAAAGAAACTTCACTCAATGTGAAGTAGACATTATTGTTGGCGAGGTGTATAAGAGGAGGAAAATGTTGTTTGGAGGGCACAGTGTGGCCATTACTAATGCCAAAAATGCATTGGAGTGGCAAAAGGTTGCAGACGCTGTAAGAAAGTTGGACCGTGGCCCAAATAAAGAGTGGTCAGATATCAGTCGATGTCAAAGCGTCTAGCGCTTCATCGCGAAAGTGTGTCTGCCACAGATGGGGGAAAATTGGTTACATTACAGCAACATGTCTGCATCACAAATTGTTTTGACATTGGCTGAATGAAAATGCTTTCAATTAATGAAAGCATGTTCATTTTCAATTGCCATTATGACAATAGCACCGACTACATTTGGGAAACCGGACATAGCTGCAAAATGTGCTTTTTTGTTTGCCTGTTCACTCGCGGTGTACGGTAACTTTGTGTAATTAAGCGACAAGCCTATTATACCAACTAACACGCCTGGCATAACCTGGCAATGGGTTGGCTGAGATATCCCTGACCTGTCAGTCAATTCCATCTGGAAAGTGCCAGTCACCAGAAATCCTGTTATTAGTGTTATGAAAGGCGCCAATAAATAATATGCATTAGGCTATTATTATTAGTATTATCTTCTAACAGTTCAAGATCAGCTAATGTACGTCATTACGCATTGTGATGGCATGGCTTTTTATAACCATCCATTTGATGGCATCTGATAATCAATAATACAGATCTCGGTATTAACCAGTCTCGTTGAGGTATTAGTGCCTATGTATATAAGGGCTGCTTACCTGGAGAGAGAAGTAGGAAGTGAAAATGACAAAATAACAAATTCACAAAATGTAGGACATCATCCTGCATAAAACAACCATTTTTGGAGTTGCAATTTAGCAGATTTTTTTAAATGTATAGAAATCTAGTTAGAAATGAGTGCAGCATTTTGATGTTGACTTGATTGTATGGCCTCCAAACATTGCACACTGGTCCAGGACCCCAAGGGGCTTGACTTTAAGCAATAAAAAGCCTTATTCATTATAGATAATATGCTTTTACATGTAAAAAACAAAAATACATACGTTCTATAGTTTTTTGGGATTAATATTTAATAAAACATAAAATTCAATGACCTAGGATGTTGGATTTCATTCATCTATGTTAGCCATGGGTCTTCTGAATCCAAAACCATAAGGCACTTCACTGTAGGTCAACGTATGATCTTTTTAGAGGCCAAAAAGTCAACTGTGTGCCAAGCGGACTAAAGCCCCCCAAGACCCTGGAGGTTTTTCTGTATTTTATTAGTGCGCCTCCACTCCAATAAAAAAAGGAGATCTCGCACTTAAATTGTAATGTGTTATGCGAATTGGAGGTTAGCGAATTGGAGGTTAGCGAAATGGAAGAATACATAGCCTACATTTTAACAGCTGGAAATAATCACATTATTTCAAAACTATCAAAAAGCAGGGAGGATAAATAAATGTGTCCTGCGAGCTGTGCATCAGGTGCAAACGGCTTTCGAGTGGGAAGAAAATGGAAACCTTGTCCTCGTTCTTCTCACTCAAACGTTTTGAATGTTTTATATTATGACGTCTACAAAGAGTGGAAGTATGTCATTCTCAAGTTATATTTTCGCCGGTTATTCCAATAAACATGAATTGAAAACCTGCATAATGTCACAGATAACGTTCAATGTGCTTTACCAGGCAATGAGAACACATAATATGGTCATTTTCACTTGTTTTTTTATATGAATAAAGTGTGTAAGGATTCAAGTAACATGTACTCACAACGTGTGTATTTGTGCCAATAAACACACGTTCAGAATGTCTGTAATTCTGCCTTATTATTAAAACTTTAATAATAATAATAATAATAATAATACATTCAATTTAAAGCGCCTTTCAAGAAACCCAAGGACACTGAACAACAATGAGAGTAATAAGCACACAATAAAAACACAACATAAACATGCTAATATACAAAAGGGGTAATAAGGGATAGCTGGAGCTGAGGGAGGAGCAAAAAAACCTGAACAATTGGGTTTTAAGTCGCGCTGTATCTGTCACTCTCCGCATTCGTCATTCACTCTGGGTTTCTCCTCATCTAAATATAGAGGAACTCTCTCTCTCGATTTGACCGCCGGGCCAGAGTGCAGTTTTGAGAATGCAACAGCCAGTCCATTTCAGCCTACTGTCGCTTGTTTTAATATGTCCAGGACTGTAACTGGCCGACCGGCCACCAAAGTAAAATACGACGGCCCGTTCGGCCTGGAATGAACAAGCCGTTCGGGAAAACTCCCAATCCTCCGGATTGCCAGTCCGTCCCTGCTGACAGCAGAGTTCTGGACATACTGAAGCCTATCCAGGGCTTTGCCTGTCACCACAGATAGGACTCCATTGCAGTAGTCCCAGTGGTGTAAAGTAACTAAGTATTAATACTTTGTTACTGTACTTAAGTTTTTTTTTCGTGTATCTGTACTTCACTTGAGTATGTATCCATCTGTCTGCAAACTTTGTGCTTTTACTTCACTACATTTTATTACAACAATTGATTCTTTTACTTCTTTACATTTTCCAAAACACAGTCGTTACTCGCTACAAAATTAAAATTTGTCGTATTGGAGGAAATGCCCAAACAAATGATTTACTAATATCTCAGTTAAGTTGTTATCAAACCCCACCCACCAAGAGCAGTAGTTTCTTTCAGTGGTCACGATTGGTTACACCTTTTCCCCTCATTTAAGTATAAGTTATATGTTTTCCCTAAAAATACTGTAAGTATCCAAGCTACAGTATATCAATTAGCTTAAAACATTGTAGCCTATGCTCATTTTAAGCGCAGCTGTGTGGACGGCGGGAACAATGTATGAATATTCCATAAACTGAAAATGTGCAGTGCGCATTGGAACAGCCTGCGCCAATCAGAATGTCATGTCGAGAGAAGTTTCTGCCCGACTGAACCCAGTACGTAGTCCATTGCTTCAGCAGGAAATTGATAAAGTATGTCAGCGACCGGAATCAGCCATGAATGTAGTATCTACTTGTTAACTTGCCAAGCAGCCTGCAGTTAATTTTAGGTTGGCGAAAGTGAAACAATGCATTTGTTAGCTTACCAGCATTTGTTAGCTTGTCAGCTAAATATCACAGACCTAATAATGTTGTTTAGTGACAATACATTGTTTGTCTTTGTATCCTAATGTATTAGCATTAAATGTAATATTAGATTTGTGTTCCATGATTAGGATGTTAGATTATGAAGGGCTATGTTGAAAACCATCCTTTTTAGCTAGCATTTTTGATAACTGTATTTCTGTATGTTTGGTATTATGCCTATTGTTGACAACAAGTTTATCAGGCAACATATTCAGTTAAATTGGGAATGATATTACGTCAGATATAGTAGCTATACTACTATTTCATTGATTTGCTTATTGCTGATAAGCAATTTAAATAGTTTTGTGAAATACTGTACATTATATTGTGGCACCTTTCTCTCCTTTCAATGACACACAAAGTATGTTAATAAATCCAAATCATATGAAACATTAATAAAATAATATACTTGTAGACTTCATTTTTTCACTAAGTACAACTTAAATCATTTTATATAGGCTATCATAATATAATGATGTTGTAGGTCAACTAAATAATCAAAATAATAACAATTCTCAAATAGTCTGTGTCACAGTTGCAATTTGTTTTGTTTGTTTTTGGGTGCCTTCGTTTGTCTAATTTAAGCACATGTAGTTTAAAAGTTCTGTGAATAGCCATGCCCTATACCAGTGGTTCTTTAACCTCTACCCAGAGATCCCTCCCAGATGTGTTTACAAAGTTTAGCTGTAGCCCCAAACTTTCAGATCAGATTCACTACTGGCTGACGTGTTGATTAGTGGAATCCGGTGTGCTCGCTCAGTTATAGTTTAAGTAAATGGACTGACTGGTGGCACCTAAGGAGAGGTTTGAAAACCACTGTCCTACAAACATTTATGAAATATTTCCCCAAACATTTGGGCTCAGATTATGGCTTGACTACTTTGAAACTAAAACATATAGTATATAGGTACTGTATCACACCTTTCAGATACCATTATCATACAGTCCAGTCAAAATTTGTTTTAAAAACACCATATAATTTAAAATAAATAATGTCTGGATTGCTGAATTATTTACACCAACTAGAGCACCTCAACAAGTGATTGGAATTCAGATATGAGTGCTATGGCTTTTGCCATTTATATTATACATTGACAGATGAAACACAATCTTTACTTTTACTTTATGTACTTATTAAGTGCATTTAAGATCTCATATTTACTTTTGGTACTAAAGTACATTTTAAGTCCAGATACTTAAAGAGTTTTACTCTTCACTCTTACTGAAGTAAATTTTTAGCACAGTAGGTGTACTTCTACTCAAGTGTCATTCTCCAATACTTTTTACACGTCTGCTGAAGTCCTTTCCTGCGGTCTGCAAGTTGTCAGTGAAGCTGAATACACTTCTTACTGCCTCCGCATTCTGTTAATGAATATTTAGCATAGCAGGACTTGTCTTCAGCCCAGAGAGAGCACGGCTGGATTCTCACAATTTTGACAAACATCTTCTACTGAAGATGAACTGCAAGTTTTTCAATTTTAATTAAAGGATAGAAGAGAAGAAAGCAGAGGGACAGATGAAGGAAGCAAGAGGAAGGAAAGTGAGTAAGAGGACATGGAGAGGAAGAGAGACAAGAGGAGACAATGAGGAAGGAAGTGAGAGGAGAAAGGAGTTGAGGGAAGAAGTTGGCAATAAGGTACAGGGAGGGAGCAAGAGGAGAAAGGATTTTAGTGATGCTTTAAGTTAAAGTCCAAAGTAATAGTTGATGTAGGGAGACAATAAATAAAGCTTGGGGAGAGGAAGAAAATAATTTCTGTCTTTTTTCCTCTCTTTGTACTTTTGTACTTTTACTTTCAATACTTTTGAGTACATTTTAACACCAGATAAATACTTTTGATACTTAAGTACATTTAAGAAGAGCTACTTTAAGACTTTTACTTAAGTAATTTTCTTATGGGTGACATTTACTTTTACTAAAGTCAATTTTAAGATCGATACCTGTACTTTTACTTAAGTATGGAATTCAAGTACTTTTTACACCACTGAGTAGTCCAGACGTGATGTTACATTACAGTGTATGAGGGTCTCTGCTACCGGGTCAGTGAGGGAAGTGTGGAGCCTGGATATGTTCAGGCGGTGGAAGAAGGTAGATTTAGTGACAGCCTTGATGTGGGTTTCAAATGAGAGCGGAACTGTACCCTTTAGACTCCATATTTCTGGTTCAGGCCTGCTCAATATATTCTCTGTGTGTCTCCATTAATTACAGTTGCATTACTAGGAGTCAAATCCCATTGCATATTGTATGTAACTCAAATTCAGTGATTAGTGGAAAGTTACGGAATGTGTAGAGCTATAAAAGGGAGAGCAACCTGTAGCCAGGCACAGGCTGGTACAATTGCTATTCTGCCTACCCCACCACAGCTCCAGATACTATCTCTACATATTTGTCTGTATTCTGCCTAAATCCACCTTAGCAACAAGGAAGAAGACAGTCCTGTGACAAAAGGCAGCGTAAGTCTAAACCACACCCTGCCTCAACTATATAACGAAGACCTATGTGGAGTCAGACCAGACTTCCCTGACCACCCTGGGTGGTGTTTCAGAGAGTCCCGTGTATATGAAGATTGCATTTATTACACATTATACTTATGCTGAGAACTTAACCATTTGTCAGCGAGTTTGTCATTTTACTAATCAACGAACACGCATGGTTTTGGTCAGAACCACTTACATGGTGACCCCGACGTGATTTGGTAAAAGAGGCTTTTTAGACGAAATAGCAACAATTTCTATTTGACCGAACTATGGAATATTTTCCTTTACCAGACCTTGACGAACAGAACGACAGAACTCTCTCACAATCAGTGGCCACCTAACTAAAAGGTAAGCAGATCCTATTGTTTTATACTGAATATCTGCACATTGGACTTACCAAAATTGAATTGTGAGGTTGTACTGTCTGCCTGTGAGTATCCAAAATTAATAGAGATTAAGTCCTATAAACTGATGTATTACTAAAGTAATAACTGCAATCTTATAGGGTCCCTCCATGGTTTATACACGTGTCCAATGAAAGAGCGCTATTAGCCTTAACAAGACAGCTAAGAAGTATGCTTGAGTTATGCGCGGTTAACTATTGACAAGAAAGCTGAAAATTACGCTTGAGTAACAGTCCAAGGTGCATGTATTGTTGTCTATGTCTCATGTCATTTATTGAAAAGTGTTGGTTTCATATGTGGTTAAAACATTTTTGTTGTTCAATTGGTTACTGATATATATTGTGTACTCTCATTTGCTAATATGGACCGAACTATCAAAACCCTAGAGTCAACCCTGATGAAAAATGGGGGGACGAATGGTAAGAATTGGAAAAAGAAGGGAATTAAATTATTCAAAGGGTGGGTAGATGAAGGACTAATTCTAGGGTGGGACGGAATACCCCAAAAAGGAAAGTAGTTTGTCATTTTAACTAGTTTAAAGAGAAAATTGGGGAAGACCAAATTAGACTGGCAAGAAAATAGGGAGCCCCAAAAGGGAAAACATACAGATGAATATGACAAATGGACTCTGAAAGACCAAATAACTGTGTCCATGTTGGCAAAATTAAAATGTATGAGTTATGATGCATCTACACCAACTGCACCACCACCATACACGCCTGTGGGCACTGTGGCCCAGCAGATAAACTTCACAGGGAACTTTGAAGTAAAGGGGACTGTAGAGACTGACAAACAGACACAACAAGACAATGGACTGGCAGAGACTGCATCCCTGCTAGACATGAGCACCTCACCATTAAACCCATCTTCATTGTACCCCCCAATACCTGACTCCCCGTCACCCAAACGCGACCCATCCAGGCCCGACCCATATCACGACATAGCAGAAATAGAGAGGAGGACAGAAGAGGCAAGAGAGATTTTGGCCAGAAAACTATGTTCGGTGGTAGAATCTACAAGGACAACTGTTGCTGGTTGTAGCTCGGGGATGCGGCAACCCATGACCTCTAGTGAGGGAAGCATAGCCAATGATGGAGGAAGGTACAGAGGAAGCCTAGAGTTGAGAAGAAAAAAAGAGAGGGAGGGGGGTAGAGACAACTTACAGGAAGAGGATGGAGCAGAGAGACACAGACATGCAGGTGAATGTGAAAAAGTAGTGGGGTTGACAGGAAAGCCAAAATTATAATTTTTTGAGGTAATAGCCCACCACGTAGATAGACACAGAGAAGGGAAAGAGAAAGAAACTGATGAGGCTAGCCAACTACAGCTAAAGCTCCTGAGAAAACAAGAAAAAAACTATGATGCTACAGACCACGGCCCCTTCACAAGACCCAACCACTGTTCTCATACAAGCTATGCAAGCCCTAATGAGTGGTGGGGGCCAAAACACACCCGGACAACAGATATAACCACACCAACAAACACAGAAAAGGGGGGGCTAGGGCAGAGGAGAAAGCCAACAAGGAAGAAAAAAACAAGGATGTTTCAAATGTGGACAAACACTTATCCAATACGTAGACAACCTTCTACTGGCTGCACCCACCGCAGAGACCTGTCTACAAGCCACACTGTCACTACTGCTGAGACTCGCTGCATGCTGCTATAAATTAAAGAAGGAAAAAGTACAGTGTTACAGGAGACAAGTCAACTTTCTAGGACACATCCTGAAAGCAGCTGGACAGGCCATCTCCACCTCACAGAGAGCTGCCATACTCAGCCATCGGCCTGCTGTCCTTCCTGGGACTGGCTGGATACAGCAGAACACTCATCCCGGAGTTCACCCTGATGACTGAATCTCTTAGAGCTATTCTGCGCCAAGCCGGACATAGGACCTTGACCGCAACCCTCCAATGGACCCCTGAGGCTGACATGGCATTCACCACCCTGAAACAGAACCTATCAACAGCCACTGCCCTGGCTCTCCCCGATTACATCACGCCATTTTGCCTTGACATTTCTGAAAAAGACGACTATGTCCACGCCGCCCTTTATCAGAAACGAAAGGGGGAGAGACAGGTACTACACTATCACAGTACAAAACTTGAAAACATTGGAACCGACCTGACTGACTGTGGAAGATATGTGGCAGCAGTAGCCAACGCAATCACGAAAACTGAACACATAGTGATGAGAGACCGGCTGGAAATTAACACAAAACATGGAGTAAAGGCATTCATCACATCCAGAATGTTCACACTGTCAAGCAAAAGAAAAAGCAACATCACCAAGAAAGTGGCCGCCTCACACATAACCTACACATTAGGACAAGCCAACATGACAGACAGCATGGCAGGAGAAGGAACAGTACACAACTGTGTGGATATTGCTGCCAAGATTGTCAAGATCAGAATGGACCTATCCAATGAACCAAGAACCACTGGAAAATAGATATTCACTGATGGATGCTGTTACCGCTCAACCACTCCAGGAGAAGGCAACATAGCAGCATACGCCATAATGGAACAGACACCAGATGGAAGACACACCACCCTGGAAGCAGAAGAATTAGCCCCAAGCGAATCATCAGCGCAGCTAGCAGAAATAAGGGCACTAAGGAGAGCTCTAGAAAGACATGCAGGAGAACTATCTACACTGATTCTGCCTATCCACATGGCATCGCACACATTGATGGACCCCAATGGGAAAGGATTTGTCACCAGTTCAAATGAACCCATCAAACACAAGGCAGAAGATGGCGTAGGGTGCAAGTTGTGTTTTCGTCCAGTCCTGTGTATATAGCCCCTTTTGTCTTCTCATCATTATCCTTTGCTTTCTAATTTAATCTTTCTTTACAATCGCTCCTTCCTAATTCATCACCGATACTTTCTGGTGAACCACACCACCAACGGGAACTTTTTCTGCAGTTATCTACCCATCTGGATCCCCGGTAGATAGCTAGTTATCCGTCTGTTGTTAGCAACTAGCTACCTACCACCCATTACAGCTAGCTAGCTGCTGCTGGCTAGCCCACATTGGCTAAGCTACATCAAACTAAGCCAATACCAACAACACAGAGCCTCCGGAATCCAACGCAGAATTGAGAACGACCAACCTCTCAGCTGTCCGAAGACACAAATTCATCCAAGGATTCCCAACACTGCCGCCCGTCCGACGTTGTGCCCGTCCGACGCAGCCCGTCTCCAACCACCGTGGCTGGCCATTCCCGGGCGCCCTAGTCTACCTCACCCAGGGCCGCTAGCATCTGGAGTCGACACTCGCTTTGCATAACATCCCTGCCATCATCTTCAAAACGGACCCACGCCCTGATTTCTTCAACAAACTCTCTGGAATATATTATATAACTCTCTCGAACTCCCGATTCTGATCCCACTTCGATCAAAGGACCATTTACAGTTTGGCTATACTACTGTTCATTGCTAGGTCATCATTCATAGGCTGGTACCACTGCTAGCTAGCTAATCTGCTAGGCCATTGTTTGGATCTCTCACACAATGCGCGTAAACACAATTTCACTCACTAACTAACGACAATTCCTGCCTCTACCTGTGACTGCTTACTGCATATATATATATATTATTATTATTATTTGTTTTCTTTTATATATTTATACCACTGTTCAATGATAGGTCTTCATTTATAGGTTGGTACCACTGCTAGCTAGCTCATTTGCTTTGCCATTGTTTTTATATTTATATTGTCTTCTGTCATTATGGCTCAATCTCAATTTCTGCTGTTTCTGTTAACCTTTTTAACTTTTCCACATTGTAGAGGTTTTATCCACCATTCCCCAGAAAATCTCACGGTTCCTCCCCCGACATCCGCTGTTACATTGTCTGACCCACCTGGCCTCTCCAGTGAGGTAACCTCCTTTATCATTACTCAAGGCCTCGGATCACCACGACAGGTTAATAAACCTCCAATTTCTCTGTCTGCTCTCAATGCTCTAAATATATTTTACCATGCCCCAAAATACTCTCCCCTGTTTCAGTTCCCCATCCGCGCTAAACGACCAGTTTTTAAAGCCATTACCAGATCGATCATCCTATTCCTGCTCTGTTACTCAGGGGATGTGGAGTCGAACCCAGGTCCACTAGCCCCTTCTGTTACCCCAACCCCTCAGGTGTTACCATATAATAATTTTTGCAACCGTAAAAGCCTTGGTTTTATGCATGTAAACATAAGGAGCCTACTTCCTAAAATAGACTTATTCAGTGCTTTAGCACAATCAGCTAACCCTGACATTCTAGCAGTTTCTGAAACCTGGCTCAAAAAATCTATCAATAATTCTGAAATAACTATTCCGAACTGTAATATCTTCCATCAAGATAGAACCACCAAAGGAGGGGGAGTGGCCATGTTCTGCAAGGATACCCTACTGTGCTCTGTAATTCTATCAAAGTCTTTGCCCAAACAGTTTAAACTTCTAGTTTTAAAAATGAACCTCCCCAAAAATAAGTCCTTTATTATTGCTGCCTGTTACAGCCCCCCCTCAGCCCCCAGCTGTGCTCTAGATAACCTATGTCAACTACTTGCCCCTTACTTGTCCTCTGAGTTCCTATTACTAGGTGATTTAAACTGGGACATGCTAAATATCCCCTCTAACCTACAATCAAAATTTGATGCCCTTAACCTGACGCAAATTATCAATGAGCCTGCAAGATACAACCTAAATAATATGAATAAGGGAACCCTTATTGATATAATTTTAACTAACATGCCCTCTAAATACACCCCTGCTGTTTTCAGCCAGGACCTCAGTGATCACTGCCTTAGGATATTGACCTTATCCCAACAGTTGAGGACGCCTGGACATTCTTTAAAAACGCCTTCCTCTCCATCTTAAATAAACATGCTCCACTCAAAAAGTTTAGAACTAAAAGTAGATACAGCCCTTGGTTTACATAAGATCTGACCATCCTAGCCCAACACAAAAACACCCTGTGGCGCACCGCTTTAGCCTAAAAAAATCTGTCTGACATCCAACGCTTTAGGGAAGTAAGGAACCAATATACACAATCAGTCAAGAATGCCAAAACTAGCTTTTTTAAACAGAAATTCGTAACCTGTAGCACCAATTCCAAAAAGTTCTGGGACACGGTAAAGACCATGGAGAATAAGACCTCCTCCTCACAACTGCCTTCTGCTCTACGACTAGGCAACACTATCACCACAATCAAAACTGCCATAGTTGATCATTTTAATGGCTGGCCATGCATTTCACCTGGCTAACCTCACCCTGGCTATTGGCACAACCCCAGTTGACAGTCCCCCGCCCTCTGCAGTACCATGCCCTAGCCTTCCTAATTTCTCCTTCACCCAAATTCAATTAGTTAATGTCCTAAGAGGACTGCAAAAGCTAGACACTTTCAAATCTGCTAGGCTAGACAACCTGGACCCGTCATTTCTAAAGCTCTCTGCAGCAATCATTGCAGCTCCCATTACTAGCCTGTTTAACCTTTCGCTCGTATCCTCAGAGATCCCGAAAGACTGGAAAATAGCTGCAATTATTCCTCTTTTCAAAGGGGGGGACACTCTCGACCCTAACTGTTATAGACCCATATCCATCCTGCCCTGTCTCTCTAAAGTCTTCGAAAGCCAGATTAACAATCAGATTGTCAAACATCTAGAATCCAACAGCACACTCTCTGCTATGCAATCAGGTTTCTGAGCTGGTCATGGCTGCACCTCTGCCACACTCAAGGTCTTAAATGATATCACTAATGCCATTGATAAAAGACCCTACTGCGCCGCTGTTTTTATTGACCTAGCCAAGGCGTTTGATTCAGTCAATCATCACATCCTTATTGGTAAACTCCGCAGCCTTGGCTTCTCCAAAAACTGTCTCGACTGGTTCACCAACTACTTTTCTGACAGGGTTCAACACGTTAAATCAGAGGGTCTGCTGTCTGGCCCTATGGATGTCTCTATGGGGGTGCCACAGGGTTCGATTCTTGGGCCGACACTTTTTTCTGTGTATATCAATGATGTCACTCATGCCTCTGGTGACTCGCAGATTCACCTCTATGCGGATGACACCATTCTATACACATCCGGCCCTTCATTGGACTCTATATTAACTAACCTCCAAAAGAGCTTTGACTCCATTCAACATTCCTTCTATAACCTTCAACTCCTCTTAAATCCCAACAAAACTAAATGCATGCTTTTCAACCGCACACTTCCCATACCCGCCAACCTGACTAGCATTTCCACTCTGGATGGGTACAAACTGGAATACGTGGACACCTACAAATACCTAGGTGTCTGGTTAGATTGTTCACTCTCTTTCCAGCGTCACATTAACATCTTCCAATCTAAAATAAAATCTAGGATTGGCTTCCTATTCAGAAACAAGGCCTCCTTCACCTATGCTGCCAAAAAGACCCTGGTAAAAATGACCATCCTTCCAATCCGTGATTTCGGAGATGTCATTTACAAAACTGTCTCTACCTCCCTACTTAAAAAGCTAGACGTAGTCTATAATTGTGCCATCCGATTTATTACCAATGCCCCATTTAACACCCACCACTGTGACCTATATGCACTAGTGGACTGGCCCTCTTTACACACTCGGCGCCTGACCCACTGGTATCACCTAATTTACAAATCAATCCTAAGACTAACCCCCCCTAACCTGAACTCACTCCTCACCATTGCCTCACCCTCCCGAAACCTGCGCTCATCCAGCTACATCTCCCTGATCACTCCAAAAGCCCACACCTCTTTTGGCCGTAATTCATTCCAGTTTTCCGCAGCTAACGATTGGAATGAGCTACAGAAGACTCTGAAACTCGTGACCATTGTCCCCCTCACTTCCTTTAAATCTCGATTATCAGAGCTTCTGTCCAACCATTGCACCTGCTGACCCCCCCTCACATGTACACTACCTTTCCCTATCTGATCCGTTACTTTAGTATTTTCCAAATAAGCACCTTTGTGTATATACAGACGTGAACATTATTTTAGTTTAATTACATTATTGTTATTTGTTATTTGCACTGTTACCATTTGCACTGTCATATTAGTGTTAACTTATTACATTATATTTGCCTGCTACTCTGTACACTGCATTCAACTGCCTTCAACTGCACATTCAACTGCACTTTTCTATCTTTCTCCCTTACCCTAACCTTTGTGTTATTCTTGTGTATTTGTATTCATGTGTAACCCTGTCTGTACTTGCACCTTTGCTTTATCTTGGCCAGTTCGCCGTTTTAAATGAGAATTTGTTCTCAACTAGCCCACCTGGTTAAATAAAGGTTAAATAAAAAAATAAAAAGTGGAAAAACTCATACAAGCAGTGAAGATACTAGCCAAAGTAGCCATTGTAAAATGCAAAGGACACAGCAAAGAAGGAACCAGAATAAGAGCTAGGAACGTCGCAGCTGATCAAGCAGCAAAAGAAGCAGGTGGACACTTGTCAGGACAGATGATTGCCAGAGCCATTCCAGGAGGGCCCCCACTGACACTAGACGTTATCAGACAGCTACAGGACAATGCTGGCCCATATGAGAAATCTGTGTGGGGACAAAGAGGGGCGGATGTGAATCAGAATGGAATCTGGATGTCAGCTGTCACTAAAAAAACTGTAGCACCTGCCAAGGTTTCTCAAGCGGTTTGCGCCTGTTTCCAGGCGCTAATTGGTCGCAAAGACGGACGTAACCGATGCGGGCTATTAACAAACCAGGCGCACTTGGGTAAAATCGCAGATTGCCTGCCACATGAGCGACAAGAGACAAGTTGCGCTTTCAATATGCGTTTGTGGGAGTGTCATGGGGAAAGTGGGAGTTCCACCCAATAAGGTGGGAGGAT
The DNA here is from genome assembly GCA_016801145.1 of Umbra pygmaea. Classification (NCBI taxonomy): domain Eukaryota; kingdom Metazoa; phylum Chordata; class Actinopteri; order Esociformes; family Umbridae; genus Umbra; species Umbra pygmaea. The sequence continues at coordinate 22,917 of JACXGM010004226.1, read as the reverse complement.
ACATGTATAGTGCGCCTAATTATATATTCCGTGGTATTTACAAAGACTGCCAGTGCCTTTTAAAAGCAGGTCTAAACCAGCAACCGTGTTTTCCTGTGTGTTCAAATTTTGCTACATCAATGGCAGCAGTGTTTCAAACATAGCATCAAATACACTTGGCACAAAAAAAGACAAATGCCTCCATCTGTTCCATTTTTGATAAGCAATTTTGCGATTATTGACCTATATAACACTCTTTAATTACTTAACCACATCGGTTGGCTTTACATAGCAATGATATAGGCTAAACATATATGCCAGACGCCAACACAACAGTATCATTACAAACCACACATACCTTCATTCTCTACAGAGATCTCAGCTGTATCTATGCCGTCCACACCTTCCACTTGTTCAGCAACATGTATTTGCTGCACCACCTAGTTAGCGTGTCTATTTCTGGTGGACCTGAACCGGTTTTCCTCTTTTTACCTCCTACACTTCTCTCCGTGTAGATGATAAGGAGTTGATTTAACTTGTTATGGCAATCCAAATTGGATGTTTTTCCAAGGGTGTGGATGTTCTGCCCTATAATATAAATCTAGGTTTGCTGTTACTTCATGCACTAAAATTAATTTCTCTTCACTAAATTTAAGCTTGCGCTTTCTTTTTCCCGTAGGGAGATCCATGATAGATACATACGGGCCCATTGTTTTCTCTTTTAGAGGCGCGCTAATGGAGGGCGGAGTATGCTCTGATTGCGTAATGGGTATCGGGTTTGATAAATACTACGCTAAATGTAGAAGCATAGCGTGCGCTATTACCGAACTCGCATAAACAGACGCAGCGCAAACTGCGCTAGTGTTAGTAAATTCTTCCCACTGTGGGAGCAAGACGTTAGTGACCAAAGTAGGCGCAGGATAATGGAATCCATACATGACTGACATGGCAAAAGAGACAGTATTTAGTTGTGAGATTTGTAATCAGTACAACAATCGTAATTCCTTAGCCAGCCTGATAGGGAGCTACTCCATTCCTGTTGCACCGTTCAAAGACATTTGTATTGACTTTACTGACATGGGGATTGACCAAAGAGTGGGAGGGAAAAGGTATTTACTAGTAATGGTAGATTTTCCAGTGGGTTGAGGTAATTCCCACCGCAAAAGAGGACGCAAAGACTGTAGTCAAGTGGTTGAAGCGAGAGCTCATACCTAGGTATGGAGTTCCTGCTTTGATCAGATCAGACAATGGCACTCATTTCAGAAACGAACACTTACAAGAAGTTGAACTTACATTAGGCTGTCAACACAAATTTGGCTCTGTCTACCATCCCCAATCACAGGGGCTGGTGGAAAGGGCCAACCAGACACTGAAAAGAAAAATGGCAAAAATCATGATAGGTACCAAACTGACCTGGCCTCAAGCATTACCTCTAGCTTTAATGGCAATGAGGAACACACCATGCTCAGACACACATCTCTCACCACATGAGCTATTGACAGGAAGACACATGCCAGGTCCACCCATAGACAACCCACACATACCTGGGTTAGATATAGCCAAAGTCAGGTATGATGATTACATGAGTGCACTAACCTCTCTGGTGGCCAGTCTTTCTGAACAGGTGGTGAGCATCAGGACGCCAGAGGAGCCTCCTGTTCTCTAACCTAAAGTAAAAGTAGGAGACTGGGTGAGAGTGAAGGTCCACTCTGGGAAGTGGACGGAGCCCAAGTAGAAGCGACCATTCCAAGTGAAAGAAGTATCCACACACTCACTGAAAATACAAACAGAAAACACAAAAGACACTTGGTTTCACAGAACCCATTGCAGCACAGCAGAACCACCCACACGTACATTAGACCAAACAGTCACTGATCTACAACAAATCATTATATGTTTAACATTGTTTATCATAATGAGCTGTGGTATATGTATCTTACCCTGTTTCAAGAAGACTCTAACAGCTGCTGGCAGCAAAGCTGGCGTCATGATGCCTCTCTTACCACAAGACCCAGACCTGGAGCCAGGGACAGAAGAGTACTATAGGCAAAGGATGAGTTTGCCGGGGGTTACGACATATTTGAAGTCAGAGAAATTGATGAGTGACACCTTTAAGGTGTCAAAAGGGGGATTTCGAAACTGAGGGTTTTTTGTTTCCTGAGTGACTGGTAGGCAACTCAGCACAGATGCAGCCTGCCTGCAGCTGTGGAGCACTGAAGGGAACAAAGTGCAAACACATAGACTATCACTTAGAATTGACTAACATAGACTAACACATAGACTATCACTTAGAAGGCCATAACTATTGTGAATAGAGAAGTACTGGTGTTTTATGGGTGGGGGTGAGTAGTGGAAAGTTACGGAATGTGTAGAGATATAAAAGGGGGGGGGGCAAGCTGTAGCCAGGCACAGGCTGGTACATTTGCTATTCTGCTCCAGATACTACCTCTGCATATTTGTCTGTATTCTGCCTAAATCCACCTTAGCAACAAGGGAGAAGACAGTCATGTGACAAAAGGCAGCGTAAGTCTAAACCACACCCTGCCTCAACTATATTACAAAGACCTATGTGGAGTCAGACCAGACTTCCCTGACCGCCCTGTGTGGTGTGTCAGAGAGTCCCGTGTACATAAAGATTGCATTTATTACACATTAAACTTATGCTGAGAACTTAACCATTTGTCAGCGAGTTTGTCCTTTTACCAATTAACAAAAGTACGTGGTTCTGGTCAGAACCACTTACAGGATGCACTGTATATCCTGTAAGCTTTACCATTTAATATCACATGAAGTATTGATACACAAAAAACACATTAGAATCAATGTAGTTGGTTGAGTAATCTGTCAACACTGTATAATTAACAAAATGACATGTTGCTCTGTTTCTGGCTTGATACAGTTTGATAGATTTCCATTTTTCGAGTTTTAACCTGTTATACGGGGATGGTAGGTATTAGAAAGTTACATAAATGTCAATGCAGTCAGTATTGCCAGATAATGATATATTTGCTACTATTTACCTTCTGTCGGAAAATATTGAAACTCACACACATTCCTACATGCATTCTCTCAATGTGCACTGTGAACACAAGCCTATATAAACAATTACTGAATCACTCACATTCTATTCTGATGACTTGAACATCAAACCGTTCTTGACATTCCTGACCGTTTTCTTAAAAGATCACAATAACAGGCAGTGATTGACCTGCATTATATATTTGTTCTCTTAATATGTAGATTTCGAGCTTGTCCTTTACATATTAGTTGAACATTGGCGCCCTCTTATGTTGATAAGAGGACACCATGAAGTTGCATAATAAGATCAGTCTGGTATTCAACAACTGTTATGCTAAAAAAGGCTGGCTGCATTATCACAGAAACAAACTCAGATGTTTTTAAATTAGATTTTTGACTTGTCAAAAGTTTAATTTGTAGGGAAATATCAAAAATAGCCAGTCTATATGAATGGAGTGTATAAATAGACATCTATACTCTGCTCATGATTTCTACATTAGGGACAGGAAAAAATAATTATGGAGTAAAACTGCAGGATTTAATCAACTAGGCACTAACCTATTAAAGTTTGAGTGTGTAGTATTTCTAAGGATCTATTGACAGAAATGCAATATAAGATCCATAACTATGTTTTCAGTGGTGTGTAAAGACCTTAGATAATGAACCATTATTTTTTTATTACCTTAGAATGAGCCATTTATATCTACATAATCGCGGGCACCCCCTTTTATGGACGTCGCTGTATTTTGTCGTCATGTTTCTACCGTTGCCCTCAGCGTACAAACAACACCACAGAGCGTGTTTCGTCACTACCTTGAAAGAGAAGCAGCAGCATCAGAAGAAGAAGTTGTATGTTTCTAACTATTATGTAATAGTAGAAGCTCTCCTTTATTAGAAGTGGAATTTTGGACAATTGTAGGACCACAGCTATTATTAAGCACAAGAGACGACGGAGGGTGAATCGGCTTTGAAGAAGCAAAAGCATGATGAAGCCAGACAAATACAAGAGAAACAGAACAGAAATCCTGGGTAAACATCAGTGTGGCTTTTTCCAGATTTAAGGTGCTAATAAGGGGAAAAAAAAGTCAAAGCGATGCCAAAGTTGCCTGTTTTCTGCTGGACAGGTAAGGTTTTCCAACTTTAGCAATGCAAATGAAAACTGTTGTTTGACAAAGTTAGTATTGGCTAGAAGCTAGCCATAGACACAGTGAGAAGTGACTTTTCCCTTGTCAGTGGTGTAAAATATATAGTTGGTTTGTTGCATGTAACATAGTTCTTCTCCCTCAATTTGTAAGTTATGGCTTTGCTATGTGGGGAGAAACATGCTGTTTACGTTCATGAGACAATCAGCTAATTAGTACTATTGACTGCAAAGCAGTAAGGTTAGCCTACAGAATAGCAGCTCATATTAGCCAGCTAAACATTTAGTACCCTGTTAGAAAAATATGTAACGTTAGTTGGATTGTTATTTCGAAAGCACGATGAGGCCATACGAATACGGGAGCGACTCAGGCAGAAATCGCGAGTAAACATCAGTGTGGCTTTTCCAAGATAGAAGGCTCTAATGAAGGAATAATGTTTTCAAAACAACTTTTTTTATCTTGTAACAACTAGCATGAAAATAAGCTAGGTAATGTCAGTGAATAAAACACTAACACAATAATGAACAAGAAAAAATAAAATTTGCAAAAATGTGGTTTTAATAAATAATTAAGTAAATAAAATTTCTTAATATCTCTATATAAAGAAACCTCATTGCTTGACTTGGTACTCTGCTGTTTCAGATGACAACATATTTTATCCTACGTCGGCCAATGTAAATAATTTTTTGTTTGCAAAGGGAGGGGTAGGCATTGAGTAGCCAAGGGAGGGCTGGCATTAACAGAGCCTAATGAACATTTGTATGGACTCCATATATATATACATTAGTTACTTCATGTATTTTTGTGTTGTGTCAGTGCTTTGCATGAGGTTTTGAGTTATAGGTGTAAATGTCTCTTTAAGTGTTCGTGACACTTCTCTCTAGTTTGAGTTGTTACTACGAAAGGGTTAAGGTTAGGTGAGGCATCTTGTAGATCTGTTTGATTGATGATTATGATGAGCTGTGTTCTATTAGGTAGGTATGTTTCCTTTATATAAGCTGCCCAGACTAGAGAGAGGTGTCAGTGGTTGATTCTGTTTATCTGTTGCCTGTGGTTACGTACGTTATTTCGTTTAAAGACTGTCCAGGAGCTACGTTTAGAGTTGTGAAAAGTGAGTCCCATTAGCTAGTAGGTAATGTGTACTTTTATATGTTTGTGTTTAGCTATGAGCGTCCTGTGCCGCTGTAAAGAGCATGTAGGCTTAACATAGTTCTCAGTTGTGCACCTCTCTAACAGCGTACCCTCCAATCCCTTGGGTGTATGTCCTGGATTGGCAACTACAATTAAAATACAATCTACAACAACCACTATTCCTGCCTTGGGTCTCCCTCTCTCCACCCCCAACACCATGACATGTAGTTTCGCTAGTGTTGTGGGTGGTAAAATATTGCAACTGTTGGATATCCTTTCAGTTGGATTTCAATATGTATAAAACAAATTGAAATCTTACAGTGACTGTCATGTGTAGAATGGGAGAGAGTAGTCAAATGCAGAGGTGTAGAAAAAAATATATTTTACAGGGCAAAAGCTTCCAGCTCACAATGCAACACATACAGAAAATAAATGGTGGCAAAATAGATGGCTATGAACAGACAAGGAGAATATATATCTTGACCTTGAAACAACACGCCTAGTACTTGAAACATACAAGTAATACAAGTCCATATAACTGTTACAGGTCTACATAATATGCGTACACAGCGGTCTACATAACAGTTTTACAATATGACAGTACGCATCAGCGAACAGTAACCCACAACACCCTCATCAGCTAGCAGGGTTAAGTAGGCAGTAGTATATCACAGGTGTATCTGGTTGCTGCTGATGTGAGTGTTGTGGGAGGGGGGAAGTACGGTGACGTCAGAAGGCAGGGGAATCTAAGCGCCTGATCCTGTTCACGCCAGTAGGGGGAGCTCCAGGATCTTCCATGCTGACAGTGACTGTCATTGTGTTACAAGTGTTGTAAAAAAGATCTTGTCACATTTACTTAAGAATGCATGCAGGGAAATGTATGCAAATTCGAAATTAACAGTCCTTGTGTAAGGGAGTAACACAATTCAGTGTTAAAAATACACTCACATGTGTAAAACAACAACACTGTGTGTCAAATGTAACACTATTAATGAGTTTAAAGTTTTACACTATCCAAAGTGTTAATTTGACTTGTATTCCATTAGAACTTTATAAACACTGCCAGAGTTAATTTTAACACCCTCCAAGTTAAATTAACACTGTAGATTTAAAAATATTGATTCTTTGCATAAACTTCATGTAATTGTCAATAAAAGTATTTGACCCTTATGGAATGCTTGTAATTATACTTTAGTTTACTATAGAACTAATGACAAAAAGATCTAAGAATACTAAAGCAGCAATTTTTGTGGAGATCAATACTTGTGATATTCTTAGAACTTTTGACCTTGACTGTATAGTTGGTGCACGTATTCATCCAAAAAAAGCAATCATGCTGTGAAACGAATCGGCAGCTACGGTTAGATGAACAATGTCCACGCCCTTCTCCATCCCACAGATCTGTGCAGAGAGTTGCGGAGCTGCCAACAAGGCTGGATTAGAGGGGATTGGGAGGGGAGAAAAATGGGAAATCACAATGAAAAAAGTAATAAACAAACTTACTTTCATCTGAACCCTGTTTATTTGACAATATGTAGAACACTATGCTAAAACAAATGTTATAGTTGTTCAGTGGATAAGTCTTAGTAACCCTTTTTTGTTGTGAACCTTTTGTTTAGAATAATGTAGTTTTGATATTGTTTGTTTTCTTGTCACAACATGCTGATTTAACTCCATCGTTTCCCTATTCAGTTAATTATTATTTTCTAATCATCATTTGGAACAAAATCAACAACATGAAAATTCTGTTAAGAAAGTCTTACTGGACGCAAATCCTAAAGTCATATTATTACTTCAAATATATTATATATAAACATATTTCAAATAGGATAGTAACCTAAACAAATAATATGAAGTGCAAGTTTTGTAAAGTGTCTTTGCTTCCCAGAAAAGTGCTGAAGAATATATAATGTATAGGTATTATAATAATAATCATAATTATTATTATTATTAAATAGTTATTGAATTAAGAAAACATTGTCCATGTTGATTTACTATTTTTTAGTTAACTACCTGTTTGGTTTTGGCTGCCCCAGTGCAGTGGGAACCAATTTACTGATGCTACAAGTAACTCTACACAACATCTTTGCTAGTGCGTGCGTGTCTCTCGCGTACTGTAGTAAACACTTTCTTTCTTAGCATAATGTTTTCTTGTTTTTTTTCTTTGCCTACACAAAATAATGTTTCTTATCTTTGTTACACAAGATAACTTACTAGCCACAGCTGTAGTTAACTAGCTATGAGTTTAGCTATCAGGTAAAAAGCCTTTGTCGGACCGGATTGATTGGTACAACTCTGCTTTTATCGCAGCACAACACGGAATGAGATTTGACATTGTATACATAGATTTAACCTTCACAGGACAATTACATTGCAGCACATTAACTTGGCACTTCACGAGACATCGTACTCTGCATGCACATAGGTTTAAACCTCCTCAGGACAAAACTCTTTAGTATAATGCTATACCAAGCTGAGAGTGGATAAAGCACTTGTACATTACCAGAATTAATCAAAAACACAGGGATTACAACCCACACAGGAAATAATAACCAACAAGAGCTAATGACACAGAAATTATATACACCGAGGAATTAATTGATTTTTACCAACTGATGATAGTGAAGAGACAAATGTGTGATTGGTGGGAAATGACATCATAGTCCAGGTTGAATTGCACACATAACATTCAGGCAATCAGCCAATTATTTTCTTGATTTGCACCTGCCACGGCCAGAATCGTGACAAGGGTGGTGTCCTGGCGGATCCCCTCCCAAACCTATATCAGGGTATCAGTGAGCTCCTGGACAATTTGTGGCGCTACTTGGCGATGTTGGATGCACCGATATGAAAGTGAGGGCCAGTCAATGGCATCAATGTCTTTGTCATCCAGTAACTGCCTACACACTCCGGCCACATGAGGCTGGGCATTGTCTTGCACCAGGATGAACCTAGTGACCACTGCACCAGGGTAAGCTCTGATGATGAGTCGAGGTATTTCATCCCGGTATTCAACAGCAGTCAGGGTACTGTTAGCTAGCACGTGGAGGTCTGTGCGACCCTCCAAGGATATGCCACCCCAGACCATCACTGACCCACTTCCAAACCAGTCATGCTGGATGATGTTGCTTTCATGTCTGTCACATTTGCTCAGTATGAACCTGCTCTCATCTGTACTGAGAATGGGATGCCAATGGCAGAACTGCTAATTCTTGTGTTCTCTGGTGAATGCCAATCGAGCTGCATGGTGATGGGCTGTGAGCACAGGTTGTTTCTGACAGTTTGGTCTGAAAAAAATAGCTCACTGGAGGTCAATTTGTAGGGCTCTGCCAGTGCTCCTCCTGTACCTCCTCACACAAAGAAGCAGATACCAGTCCAGCTGTTGGGTTGGTGCCCTTCTACAGCTCTGTCCTGTAACAGACCATCTCCTGGTATCTCTACCATGCCCGTGGGACTGTACTGGGAGACAAAGCAAACCTGGCGATGGCACCCATGTATGTGACATCCTGGAGGACTACCTGAGCAACCTGAATGAGCTGCAGGTACCACCTCATGCTAGTTCCAGTAGTGACAAGGACACTAGAAAATACAAAACTGAAGAAGAATCAGTCAGGAAGGAAAAGGAGAGAGCAATTGTCTGTGGCCACCACTTGCAAAACCATTCTGTTTTTGGGGGTTGTCTTGCTGTTGCCTCTCCAGTGGACCTGTTGTCACATTCATTTGCACCAAAAAATATTGTGACATTGATTCACAATCATTTATGTTTCCTAACTGGACACATTGATATCCCTGAAGTTTAATTAACTTGGTGTTATACTGTGATAATTGCGTGTTCACTCAATGTTTTGAGCAGTGTATACACATATTTGATTCAGTGCTTCAGTTTCAAAACAAATGCCATGTTCCGGTAGTGGTGGGTTTTGAGTAAGCCATTGCTGTTACACATCTGGTTACTTAGACGGTTCAGAAAGGAAGTATTAGTGGAGAGATGTTGATTGTACAGAATAAAAAATGGCACTCTTGAAGGCAAGCCAGAACTCTTAATCTGGCCTCTTTAACATGTCCTCAACTTCCATAGGATTATTACAATTATAAAAAGTCAAAGTATAGCCCCCACCTGGGTGATGCGTTGGCAGCAGTAGGCTATTCTTAGCACTTGAAAAAACATCACATAGCAATAGTCAGAAAGAGTTACCATACTGTATGAAGAGAGTTCATCCCCTCAGACCGTGTTGCTCTGCGTCTCCTCCATGGACCACATACCATTTTTCAGAAACCTAAAAACAAAATGGTGTGAAAGCTACCCATTGGTTTCTGAAATACTATGTGTGGCTGAGTTCCAGGTGAACAACACAGAACAAAAATATAAATGCAACCCCTGTATAAACAGAGCACGCAACCCCCGTATAAACAGAGCTCCCACACAGTGATTTAAAGCCACAAAAGGTGGATTCAGCACCATGGCCAGCTCCGCATCCTACTGACTTGTTTGTGATTCCTTAGAATGTGGAGCTGGCCGTGGTGCTGATTCCACATGTTGTGACTTTAAATCATTGTGTGGGAGCTCCCTCAAAACTTACGAAATCTGTGGCATTGTGCTGTGTGATAAAACTGCAAATTTTAGAGTGGCCTTTTATTGTGGCCAGCGCAAGGCACACATGTGCAATAATCATGCTGTCTAATAACCATGTTGATATGCCACACATGTGAGGTGGATGGATTATCTCAGCAAAGGAGAAGTGCTCACTAACACAGATTTAGACAGATTTGTGAGCAGTATTTGAGAGAAATAGGCATTTTGTGTACATAGAAAAAGTCTTAGATCTTTGAGTTCAGCTCATGATAAATGGGGGCAAAAACAAAAGTGTTGTATTTATATTTTTGTTCAATGTACAGTACATTACATTGACATTGTCATATCAACAAATCATGGATAACCATTTACAAAACTGCCCTGTGAAAACCTTACTTTTAAAAGTATGCATTATGTTAACTTAAACTCCCAAAATAAGTATTAGCTCCTCATGTGCTCTTGTTTTTAAAACCTACCAACTCAAACTTGTTTCATTAACTAAAAGAAATCCCAGGAGAATAATGTCATCATCCTTAAGAGTTTGTGCTTTGGCAGTCTAGAGAAAAATGAAACAATTAGCCAATCCGATGTCGATTCAAATTAATATTTATGAAGGTATACTCCCATACCGTTCTGTGGTTAGGTTATGTCCATGAAAAATTATTTTTTATATATTTATAAAAGCTTAAAGTAATGGAAGGAATTCTTTCGCTCATTGTATCTCAGTATGTACACGTCACATTTAGTAGAAATCTGAAATCATTGGGCAGTTGGTTTAATATTTTGTGGTTGTATTATATACAGTACTGTAGCATTCGGACACCTGAATGTACTGATAATGACATAACATGGTGAGATGGGCATGTGCTGCCAATGCAAAGATGGGCTTTATTTATGAACATCTACTTCTGGGCAAAGTCCTTTTGTATTTTTATATTATACAGTGGGATGCAATATATCATTATAGTCCACAACAGATTACAATCTCTAAATCTTAATGGCGAATTTGAATGGTCTTTATTTTTGGAGTCCACAATGTACATTGCCAGCAGGGGGCATACTTTACAAATCAGCATTCAGACTAACATGCTTCTGTTACTACAGTATAATCCATCTGTCTCTCTGGCTGCCTATCTTACTAAATGTTTTCATTTTCTTTCATCCATCAATTTTTTTTTTTTACATGTCAGCCATGTATATACATTTCAGCTACAGTGCCTATAGAAAATCATCATACCCCTTTAAAATAATCACTTTTTTGTCTTACAGCCTGAAGTCAAAATATAAATAAAAACCCATAAAAAATATATTTTTTGTTCCAGCTTTATTTACACATTCTGCCTTACAACATTCAAGTAATATAAAACGGCAACAGTTAGGATACGTAAAAAATATATCATGAAGAGTTTGAAAAGTGATAAGTCCCATGATTTATTACTTTGTGGATTCAAAACTTGTTTTAATTACAGCTTACAGCCATCAGTCTGTTTGGATATGTCTCTATTAGCTTTCCGGACCTAGATTGAGGAGTATTTGCCCATTCTTGCAGAATTGATCGTGTTCAGTGAAATTGCATGGTGAGTGGCAATTCACTGCTGTCTTCAAGTCCATTCATAGATTTCAAGTGGATGTAGGTCAGGTCTCTGACTTGGCCACTCAAGGACATTCAGCTTCCTATCCTTAAGCCACTGCATATATTTTTTGGTAGTGTGTTTAGGGTTGTTGTCATGCTGGAAGGTGAACCACCTGCCCATCTTCAGCTGTCTAGCACAAATGAGACTCCATGTGGCCCTTTTTCAGAAGATGCTTTTTTCTTGCCACCCTGCCACACAGGTCAGCTTTGTATAAAGCTTGTGAGATTGTTGTCACATGCACAGACTAACCATCTCAGACAGAAGGACTTGTAAGTCCTTCAAAGTTGCCATTGGCTTCTGGTAGGTTCCCTGATCAGTGTCCTCCTGGCTTGCTCATCCAGGTGACCAAGGTGTTGGTGGTGTCATATGCTTTCCACTTCTTAATAATGCTCTGAACGGTACTCAAATGGATAGATAAAGTCTTTGAAATCTTTTTGTATCCTTCTCCTAACTTGTGCCTTTCCACAACTTTTTCCCAGAGCCCTTTTGAAAGCACCTTTCCATCTATGGTGTATTCTTCACATTGCCATGCACTAGTAGTAATGGACTCATCATGGAACAGCCAGTTCTCATGACGTAATCAAAACCACTACAGTTGATGTCAGGTGGGGGGCAGTTAGCATGGTGTGTGATCTGGGAAGTGACTGGTACCTGAGCAAGTTTATAATTGTTAATCTAAGGGGCTGATCACTTATCCAAGCCAGGTATTTCACTAATTACATTTTAATATGTTCAGAATTTTTGTAAATGTTAATTTCACATTGATGTCGAGGTTTATGTGACAAAAACAAGGATTTTGACAGGGTATGATCCTGTCACAAACAACTTGATTCCTTCATTTACTTTTAGTATTTTTTTCTTATTTTAATTACTCCTGTAGTTAGAAACAGTTATTTTACTGAATAAGTAGCCAGTTAGCTGGCTTTGTGTAGAAAAGATAATGGCTAATAGCACTAGTTTCACTACTAGAGAGAATTGAAAGAGCAGGAGTGACTCCAATCGCCTAGACTCTAAATATCAGACGTATTCTAACTGCAGGGCTGTAAATAAAAAAACAAGCCTATTTACTAAAAGCAAAATACTAACAAAAGCAAGTAGGTAAAATGTAACAAATGAAGGAATTCATCCTTTCTTCAAAGCATGACTTACTGTAACTAAAGAATAAAATGACAGCATTCTAATGTTATATGTTTTTTAAATAGGAAAACAAACACTTAAATACCTACAGTAAGGCAATTGCACCTTACCATATAAACCCATTATTATTATTATTATTATTATTATTATTATTGTTAAGAATTAAAGTAAATTATTTTAGTATGAATGCTAATGAATCATCTGGACAAAACTTCAGAGCATCTAAAGGTTGCTAGGTCAAATCTCTTTGCATGTAGAAAAATACTAAATAATCAGTTGTTCTGTCCATTAACAGAAAACTGCACCCTTAGTGCTAACCCCCGGAAGTCTCCAATCTGGATTAGGTTTAGTTTAAGTCAAATGTTTATTGGACATTAGTTGACTAGGTGAGTTTAATGTAAATCTTTAATCACTGACCTAAATTGTATTGTGACAAATCCTCAGGTGAGATAAATAATCAGTAAAATCATTACTCTGAGGTGGCTTTAACCAATTCTCTATAAATATATTGCCAAGGACATCTTATCCCTAAACAACATTGTTTTGCATCTATGTTTTTCTCTATTTCACTAAACAACCCTCCACAGAAATTATTATTGGGGAAAGGTAAGGGGCTTCTTAGACAAGAGCAATGGATGACGTTTGGTTGACCACATCGTGCATCCAGATTCCAACAGGCATTTGTGCTTGTGTCTGTGTGTGTCTATGTGTGTCTGTGTGTCTATGTTCGTTGTAGGTTTCTGATTAGTATGCTTCTTCCATGAACGTCATCAAGAAACACTGAGCTTCGATTCGGAAATCATTTAAGAAACAATAGTTAGACATGAAACAAGCATTGAATATATACCTGCATTTAAACAGACTAACCTGATGCATTACAGTTTGAGAATAATTACTATTGACAACATACCATAGTAATGATACATAGATCTGTTGAGAAAACGGGAGAAACCCTGATTTGCTTACATGCACCTGATATGCATTCATGACACAACACAACAACAGGGATGAGGAACATTATTAACATACTACTAATTATGTTAATGGATTATGATCTAGTCTTGTACAATACACATTGCAGTCACAGTTGTTTATACTCTATATTCACAGAAACAATCATGTTATATGGAGAAAAAAATATGTAGAAAGTACCATAATGTAAACACTTGATTTTTTAAAACTTGATTCTTATTTTGTTTATGGGACCATGTGTAATGCTCCTAGTTAGTTGATCAGAGATTGGGGTCTGGCTAGTGGGGAGAGATTATGTTTCTCTGGGGTAATTGGAGATTAGGGGATCATGTTGCATGTCTTTTCAGACACACATGCAAAACTGGAGCATTTGCTTAATGGTACGGGGCGAGACAGAGGAGTAGGCTTTGTCCTGTTCAAGTGACAGCTGTTGCCCGCATTGGTGAGATGCTAGACACAAACGCTAGACACTCTCTTAACGGACATGGCAACCTCACAAGGTTTCATGGACATTCTTGTTGTTGTGATGGTTTACATTGTTTATGGTTTACAACTTTATACTTAAAACGCGTGTGTCAGTATCTTTAATAGAGCTTTAATAGTTAGTTATGTAAATCTAAATTGAAGAAAATGTCCATCTTCATGAATAAATGTATTGGGATTTATAATCTGACAGTTTTGTTGCCTACTGTAGTTTTTGCCATTTTCCACTTTTGAGATCATATGTATGTAATCATGATGGCTTGGTGGTTAGGGAGTCAGACTTGCAGTTGGAAGGTTGCCGGTTTGATTCCCGAATCTGCCAAATGTCATTGTGTCCTTGAGCAAGGCACTTCACCCTAAATTGCTCCAGGGGGATGTCCCCTGTAATCACTGTAAATTGCTTTGGATAAAAGCATCTGATAAATAACTAAAATGTAAATGTACAGCATATTAATACTCCAAAGTTGCATAGCGATTACATTAGTGACGTGAATTAAAAACAGTTTGTGAGTAAAATGACCGTTCACCTTTCAATTCTCTCTGTTATTTCATTATATTTTGTCAAAAGGTAAAGTTAGAGATGAGAAACTAGAAATGGAAAGGACAGGTTAATGAATGTACTTTTTTAGTCATTGTCTTTTTGTTCCAAATAAGTATCATAATATATTGTAAACATGCTTGTAGTTATACTATCCAATAATTTCATGTCAAGCACTGAAATTCAAATGTAGCGTTAGAAAGCTTTCTTAACAAATCACATTTTCAGGTAAATAATTTGAAAGTAATATTTAAGAAACAATTGTTACAATAGCGGTTAAGCTACATATAATAAGACTAGCTAAACATATTTGAAGGTACTGTTTTAAGAAACTAAAGTGACAACAGCATTCAGGCATCAAATGCATAATATACAATTTGTGTGTCAGGATAGCATAAATTAAACGTCCATCTGTTTTCACAAAGTAAATTGACGAATATTTGTTTTTTAACCAGTAAATCAAACCCTTGAGTTTTCACCTGTGCAATGTTTAACGACATTAGGCAACATTATGCTACTAGGCTACACTGACATCTTTTTGGCTGCTATTTGGCTTCGTGAGTCCGGATGAGGATATCCTACTTTATTACACATACAGGAGAGATAACGTACATCGGCCACTGTGGAGGTGGCGTCACGCAGACATCTTCACTTTGACGCATGCCATCGATAAAAAACAATCTTCTCTGCCCTTGAGGCTTTTAGAATTTACAGGTAAGAAAACAGTTTTTCTTTTAGAAATATGTCTAAGTTTATTTCCATACCTTGATTTTTAATTGTGTGTGTTCACGAGTTATTTCCATCATTATTTGTGTATTTATTGGCGGGGGATGTTTGTGTACAGGCAGTGAGGAGGGATTATTTCAACAGCTCAGTGTCCATTGAAGAAAGGAAATCAATAAAACATTGACATTAATGTTTATATCTACAGAAACTGCCTTCCGTTGGAAGCACAGGGAGGAGCTATCTGCTACTTTTTTGCTTTTATTCATTTTCGTTCGGAATCCTGTCGTCTGTCGAGGGCTAAGCCGATTCTATTTCAAGGATAGTGAGTCGAAACAAGATATAGAGACCGTGATTAAACGACTCGACTGAAACTTTGCACTCCATGCGCATTAAGCGCTGGACGAAATCACGCCAAGAATTCATCGGGGAGCAGTTTGACCTATACATATTTTATTTGTAGACTATCGAAACACTGCTAAAATAATTTATCAACTTTCAAAGAATTAACTGTCATCGAGTTTACTACTGAGTTGTTAAGATACAGCAGGAGAGATCAAATTAGATTAGCGCTTGATTCCTGAAGTCAGGTAAGGCACTTTTAAAGTCGTTAAGAAATTACTCAAGTGTATTGATACTATAGTTATTGCAACTAAATTAATATGCAAAATGTTGCCATTGTTTTAATAATTGCAAAGTTTGTATGGTGGCCCAGCCATTGAAGTAGGACAATGCATTGTTCTGAAGAGGGGATGGGTCCTGCCTTATAAATAGTTAGGGTAATTAATTCACAGTGCGAACATGGTTGTTGCAAAAGGCAGTGTGTAAGTGAAGACTAAGCTCTAGTTCTATGATTTCTATTGTATGATAGTCTACTTGACTGAATTAGAGACACGGATTTTCATTTTTGACTTGACTCCTGAAGAAAATGCGAACAGGCTACTTGACACACAGTTGCATTCTTTATTATGTTTTAGTCGTTCTTATAATTTATTTTCATTCCTGTGGGACAACATTGGTCCTATCGTTGTCATTGCACGTACACAAAATTGTGCTCATGAGTGGCCCTAACAAAAGAGACAAGGCTTCTATTGTACAGGATCAGCAGTAGATTACTAGAATTCTTTTTCTCTCCACTGGCTGAATAGCTTCTCAGTCTACTCCATCTGCACTGCCCCAAAACCCCACTCTGGCAACTTTAATATGTTAATGCCTTTGTCATTCTTTGACCATTGCTGCTGATTTACCTTGTCACACATCCATGTTTGTTGGTGAAGATACAGACAGTCAGACCATCTCCAATCTGAGTTGTGCCTCTGGACTACATGTACTTTAGGCTTGTGAACAATGCATGCTGTAGTAGTTAGACTAAACAATGCCAGAGACGCTACTATCAAATCAAAGTGTAGTAGCTATGGAATATTTACAACATCTTTGCTCATCCAATAACCGGTACCTTCATACGCTCTGGTGTTGGGCTTAGATATTACTAATTATCCTGGACATGGATATATTTCAAAAGAAAGCACAAGAGTGTGTGACTGATCAGGTTTTCAGCGGATATCGCATCGCGGTTGAAAGATTAAGTGCTTGGGATGTGACGCAATCTAAAAAGGTCTATGAAAGTATGGTAAGAGACCTGTAGATGGATGAGGACGGTTGGACAGACAGACAGCTAGATAAATGTAGACAGATAGATGATTACTCCAATAACCCCCCTCCCATACACATCCCCATCCCCCCGTGTCCAACATGTGGTGAGGTAATCCGCAGCTATTAGGGTAATCTTCTCAACATGTCGATCAATGTGGAGTATTCTCAGCTACTACCAGGCATGCATAGTATCGGTCATCCTAGCAAAATGATGTTGGAGGTAAATGTATCCATGAATACAGCTTAAGTGAAAGAGACATGGCACAGGGTTGGGGGGGGGGTGATTGGGGGGTTGGGGGTGTTTCGTTTACCATAACTCTGTTATTATTGCTTACATCAGCATACGCATGAAGCTTTGTGACGCTGCCGGTGCATGGTACTGGACAACCTGATTTTAAAGTAGACCAAAATAATATAGATTCAGTCCATAGCCTAATGGATTATATTACACTTTTTACTGGTGACGCACAATCTAAGACGTTGTTATTACAAGTGGAAAAAGTCATGACAATAACTGTGATATTTTTAGTAGTGACCAACATAACATGTCCTAAGTGAGGAACTGTTGTGGGATAAGTCAGTAGGTAGCATGTAAATGAAGTGTCGACACAGCAGCTGTGTGATTGTGGCACACTGTCAATGAAATATTTCAGACAGGGTGAAGAATGACAGTTGTTGACATGATTCAGAATCAAAATGTCTACTTGTCTTAATATCTTCGTGCGATAATGTGTGTTAAGGATGTAGAAGGAATATATTTGTTTTGTGATAATGTGTGTTAAGATAATGTGTGTTAACAGTGATAATGTGTGTTAAGGATGTAGAAGGAATATATTTGTTTTGTGATAATGTGTGTTAAGATAATGTGTGTTAACAGTGATAATGTGTGTTAAGGATGTAGAAGGAATATATTTGTTTTGTGTGTATTTAGAATTTGACCATTTCTTACACGGTAAAGACAGTGAACAGTCAACATGTGGGTAAACTAAGAAGACAGTGAGTGTGTGCGCGTGTGGCGATAGAGAGAGCTTACTTGTAGCAGCTGTGTTTCGGAACACACATGCTGGTGTCTGGTAGATAGCTTGGCACTGATCAGTTGGCAGTGCCACAGCTGAAAGCAATGTGGGCAGAGGGCTCTGTTATGCTCGCATGGCGTGTGTGTGTGTGTGGTTCTGCTTTGGGTGAATGTTTTGAAGAGAGTGTTTTGCTGATGGTGCATCTTCCCATTTGGTGTTGGTACCAAGCGGGGTGTCTCAGAAGGATTTGTTACTGTACCCACAGAGAATGTTTGTCTGACTGTTTTGCCAGTATACAGTATGCATGCGATTGCTGTTTTTGGTTTTCTAATTTAGATTTTTCATAAATTTGTTGGTCCTAACTGGTGGGTTGAGGGACATTTTGATTTGTTGGGTTGAACATGCTTAGTTAAATCTAGTGTTAATTTTAACAACTAGCCTAGCTAATTCCAGGTAGAAAGTGTATCAATTATAATGAAAATGTACTTAATTTTACTCTGAGAAAAATCTTAAATCACAGTATTTTCAATATAGAGCAAAGGACCGAAATAACATTTATTTAGCTGAGTTTCTGGTCTCAATCAAACAAGCAAGAATATGAGCAACATCGAATAATTGATCATGAAAAAGGTGGGAAAGTAATTATCTTGTCTAATACATTGACTCTCAATATAGCGCCCATGCCACAGTATAGATTTTTCTGACAGATATTGCGATTGAGATTTGAATTGCGGTTAGATTTTTTTAAGTCAAGCTTCAGTTCAAAATTGACTGTTTGGTAGATTTAAAATGTGATGGAGCATTACCCCATGATGCGTAGTAATTCGTAATAACCCGTTTTTCTATAGAAACCTGTTGTGTTGTAATATCATCATTTTGATACTGTTAGATTTCTTGTCACAACATGCAGATTTAACTCTTTAGTTGCCCTACTAAATTATTTTGGATTTTCTATTAATCATCTGGAACCACATGAAAGTCCTGTTGAAGGAACAATATGTAGTTTTCCAAAACAATAACAAAAGACGTACTTTGCATTAAAAAAGCAAACATCACTATACCTATATTATATATATTTCTTAGCTGGGTACTTACATTATCCTACATTTTTCTACCAACTTTGAAACCCAGATAAATTTGTAATATAATTCGAAGACACGGGACGTTTCATTTTGTCTTCCGTCATTGGCGTCATATAACCTTTGACTGTTCTAGTTGCTCTAATTTCCAGGGAACCGCCAAACATAACATGAAAAAAGTTATAATATTTTTAACAATATATTACTTTGCAGTGAAATTTTTTTCTGCTGGAGACGCTAGATTGGCAGGATGTCATTGACGACGATAACAAAACCCATGATCCCACGCTATTTCTCGACGTCATCAAAGTACATGTTTTGCTATTGTTTTGATTGAGAGACCCCTGGCGGCCAAAAACTTCCCGACGTCATCAAAGTACATGTTTTGCTATTGTTTCGATTGAGAGACCCCTAGCGGCCAAAAACTACATATTGTACGTTGAAAAATATAATGGAAAGTGACAGTCACCTTGATATTAGCTACATTAGTATGCGTGTTATTATTTAGTTAGGCTGCTATTCTATTTGAAATAGGTAATTCATTTAGAAAACATTGGCCACGTTAGTAATCTAGAATATAGTAATACAATTGCAAACCTTTGGCTGCCCTATTGGGAAGCAACTCACTGACGTTACAACTCGGCACAACTCGTTTGTAGTGCGTGTGTGTCGCTCACCTATCGTAATAAACACGTCGTCCTTAGCGCAATTTTTTACTTTCTCCCATCTGTTGTTGTCATCTACATAAGCCACAGCTGCAGTTTAGCTAGTGAAAAGCCTAGTCTAACTTTGAAGTTCGATGTGACTTTTGCATGAGCTGCAATCCTTCTAGCCGGATTGATTGGTTAAGAGGAGAGGGGCGCTGTGATCCTCGCACATGCAGGCACAAAGAGATCAATTAAGAACAGCGTCATAACGACAGATTATCTAAGTTACAAGCAAATGCAATTCATGTGTCAAACAAAATGTTATGGTCTCAATTGTTTAAAATTGCGATTTCGATTTGAAATAGATTTATCTTTCAGCCCTACCACATTATAGCTTTGGATCAAAACAACAGACGTTTAGCATTGCACATCTTTATAATGTGCAATGTACATTTAAATGCTACTAGAACATTGTTCTTTGTCCGTGTAATTTTTACTAAGGTCTCCGATCCTACATAGCTGGAGAAAATATTCATTGACTAGTGACTTGATATACTGTACCTGTATGCTGCACTAGCATTTGTAGTTATTTAAAAAAAACTACATTGGGAGATGTGTCCATCTTTTGAGTGATTAAACATTCATAACATTCTGTGGTTGTTGTATTGTTAAGAAAATCTAATTGCCTTGTGCTACTATTTATTGTAGATGTTGTCAACAAGGCCACAATTGTAAGTAAACTATTTAACACATTGGCATGGATAATGTGTTTAATATTCTGACGTAATATTGCATTCCATTCATTATTCATCCACTAAAAAATGTGATAAGAAACATTCAGTTCAGATGCACATGTTAGGCGTGGGTCAGATGGCTCAGTGGTTAGGGTGTCGGCCTAGTAGTTGGAAGGTTGTCGGTTCGATTCCTGGCTGTGCCAAATCTCTTTGTGTCCTTGGGCAAGGCACTTCACACTAAGTTGCTCCAGGGAGAATGTCCCTGTACTTACAAGTCACTCAAGCGTCTGCTAAAAGACAAACCATGTCACGCCTACGAATCACAATCTGCCAATATAAATTATAGACGAGAAAAGCACCAACATTTTCTTTGTTCTTATATTTTACATTTTAGACCTGTTTTTCAGATGCACACTACTTTACTACTTCATCAACTGTGTCCTATTTAACAATACTTATGTCACCTTGACATAATCTGAGCGTTTTATAATACAGGTGAAACACCACCTATGTGTCCAGATGGGAGAGGACCTGACAAGGCCATGCCAGATCCCTTCTGTTTAGCCCTCTGAGACTGGGAGTAGAAAGCAAGATTGGATAGGTCTCAGGGTGTCCAGTTACAGTTAGCCTGTGCTGTTGTCTCCCGGTGACGCATTGCTAGAAAAGATGCTGCACTATCCCAAGGAACCTGATGCTGCCAGCTGTCATTAAATGCATGCAGTCAATGCAAACCTAGAAGTAGATAGCACTTTATTAAGGTACATTGGTCCCTCACAGGGCTACCTTTTTGGATGTTGTTATAATTGAGTCACTGTTTCAGACTATAGTTGGGCTATCGTTCTTCCATGTTGTGTGAAAGGGGGAAATATACTGATCATGGTAGAATAGTTTGAAATGGTTTGATATCCTATCCACAATGAATGGGTTGGCTGACAACATCCCATAAATAATTATTTGTTTGGCAAACATGCTATATGGTATTTTGAATAAATATGTGAATATATGCAAGCTCCAGCGGTTTGCTACAGTTATATAGCTTTGTAGTTAAATAATCAACCTATGTGTAGGATATCTTGCTTTGGTTTACTCAAACAGGATTTCAGATTTGTTTACTTCTCATCCATCTATTTACATACATTTGATTTTGATTTTATGTCTATGTACATACATTATTTCCTGAATTAAGCTACAGATAGTTTATATGAAGCTTAAACGGCTTTAGACTCCATGTCGTTGTTTTCATTCTAATTAAACTTTCCATACTGTATATTCTTATATCTGCATTTTCATATGGAAATTATGGACAAATTGGTAGTTGAAATGATACTACAGTAAGATTATTATCACCAAGTTTGTCACAGTTTCAGAATTATGTTCCTACATACTTATTTAATCATTTAGCAAATTGACACTGCATGCTATTGGATTTTCGTTTTTGTAAAATGACCCAACTATTGTTTGTTACATTACCATGTCAGGCTGCCTCTAACTAAATGTAGAATACATACTGAATAAGATGGATTTGGGTGAGAGCTCATATTATGTACTCTGGCCATGCTGGCTGTATTACTTCCTAGATATGCATATTTTAGTTTTCAATCCATGTAGCATTATTTGACAGTCCGTATTTAACAGACAGAGGGATGGGTGGAGAAACAGGGAGAGAGAGAGAGTCTGAGCTGACCTTACCATGATAATCTAATCCCTGTCGAGAGTGCTTTTTTTAGAGAGCAAGTTAATGCCACCAGATTATACTCCAGTGTCTCCCACACTGACCAATCCAGGCTGCAGAGAAAGAGAGATACAGAGGTCTGGGCTAAAATGTCAGGCCCCCAAGAACAATATGGGAAACCACCTAATACATGACATTCTGAAACCACACAAGGGAGTCGTGTGTGTGTGTGTGTGCGCGTGCGCGAACATGTTTGTCTGTGTGTATTTTTGCCTGTGTCAGACTGAGTAAGTGTGTACATGTGTTTATGAAGTGTACAGTCATGCTCCCGGTTAGTGGGCACATTTATGACAGTCTCAAGCTAATGCATGACTCAGCGATCAACTGTCTATGAATATTCTCACTTGACAGAAACGGATAAATTCGCATGTACCTCCCTCATTACCTCATTTGCTCCACCCCCACTCTCAGGTGTCCATCCAGTGTTAGCGCTAGTTCAGGGCAGTGGTGTAGCAGCACACAACAAAATGTTAAAAGGCAGTTTATTGAGCATCTCATCACATAGTAATCCCTGTGTATTTGTTGTGTAACAGTGTCGAGTTAAACGAGAAGGGGGATGGGACCGTGTGTGAGTTACATGTGGGCATGTGTGTGCTGCCTTTGCCTCCAAGATACACACACACACACACACACACACACACACACACACACACACACACACACACACACACACACACACACACACACACACACACACACACACACACACACACACAAAAACAACCA
>JACXGM010004225.1:0-38745 GCA_016801145.1 Umbra pygmaea | reverse complement strand
AGAGAGAGACAGACAGAGAGAGACAGACAGAGAGAGACAGACAGAGAGAGACAGACAGAGAGAGACAGACAGAGAGAGACAGACAGAGAGAGGCTATGGGGTGTATGATTAACAGACGGCTCTACTGTCAGCAGATGGAATTGGCCAAAGAGAAGATTAACAAGCTACTCAAGAAATAACAGATATGACCCTTGTGTCTTATCCAGCTGTGTGTAAACGAAGTCCCAACAAAGGTAATACAATTTAAAAATCCAACCCCACAAAGTTTTTTGTCAGTCCCTACTAAGGAAAATGTCATTTCTATTTAGGGTAATCTCATTCACAGACACTTCTTCCCAAATTCGCAGGTACTGTAAGGTGGAGATTTGCTTCAACATGGCCTCCCATATAGCCTATACGAATACCACCAGAACTTGGCAGAACATTAGCCATTGCCTCAGTGTGCAAACTTGAACTGCCAGTTATCTCTACATCCTCCCCTTAACTGTTGTGTTCACCACTGATTACGAGCCTCCCGTGGTCACCCCACAGTGCCAGCTTCAAATGAATCAAGTTTTTCCTGATACATAACAGCGGTGTGCAATAGCCTAAAGACAAGGTTAGGGTAAAATGTTCAGTTGGGGAGAGTTAGACTTGGGGTTACCTTTAGGTTTAAGAATTACTGGATAGATTTATGGTTAGGATTAGTTTACTGTCAGGGCCAGGGGATCAAGGACTTCTGGGTTGGTGTTAGGATTCAGGCCTCAACAAGGAAAGAAAAAACAAAGTGTGTGTGTCCATGGCGTGGCATGCCAGTGTGTAGATGAAGGTTGGGCCTTCACAAAGATTACAGGTTTCGTTCTTCCAGACAGAGCTTTGGAAAGCAACGATTCCACATTTCTGGTGGGAAAGACTTCCTCTTACTCCCCCAGCAGAGTAACAACGTTAGGAATGAGACAGAGGAAAGAAAAAGCAGGTGAAAGACACAGAGTGAGATATCTTACCAGTTTACTGTAGTGGTATTTGCAGTATCCGCAGTACTTGACGTTGTCTGCATCCGACCCCTGCTCTTCACACAACAACCCAGCAAACTGGGCACTGCACGGGGCGACAGAGGGAGGGTAAGAGAGTAAGAGCGTTTCCCTATAACAGGAGACTGCCTACTTGCTACTGGAACATAGTAAACCGACTAACTGCTGTCTTCCAGGACATGTATGGAGGTCCAATCTCAGGTCAGTTTCAAAGAAAGGTTTTAAACAATATGTTGATATAATACAGTGCTCTGGATATGATTTTTATCTAGAAATGGCACAGCTTAAATCTGTATAAAAAAGAATACTGCCTGTTCAATGTTACTTTTAATTTACATTTACCTGAGTGTTTCCGCCTTGAATTTCTATGATTTTAATAAATTTAACAAAAGCACTGCCTAAAATGCATAATTGTTATTAAAGGAATTCCTGCGATTGGTGCATTACAATTTCGATTCAATCTGCAAAATTAGCAATTATTAAAATTTTTATACACATTTGTAATTTTATGAAATGTTTGTATAAGTGCATATAATGGGAAAGGTATATAGAATCCTCAAGGGAATGAGTCAATAAAAAAAATGAACGAACATTGGCTGATTGAATGACTTTGTTCGTAACCCCACTCACCGCCCTGCTTTTCCCAGTTGAGTACTAGCAATTTTTCTCCTCTGATATAGCCCGACTTGGTCTGCTTTCAAGGTGGCTGGGGATAAATGGAAACTAATTCCAAAACGTGATGTGTGGCATGGCACAGTGTGGCCCTCAAATGGAAAATGGGCATACAGTAGCTTACCATGGTCTGGAAAGCATCTCAGGCTAGAGTTCTCAAAGACTAACTCTATGACAACCAAGCAAATAAAAAGCAAATTGTCTAGTGTTGATTTTCCAGTTTTAGCTGAGGTTAACACATGTGAGTGTTAAATTAACACAATAAAACCCCAGTGTCAGTGTTAAAAAACAGTGTTAGTTGCACACTGTGAAGTGTTAGGCAAAACCATCACAATTTCCCAGAATACTTTGCTGCACATTTATTTTTTAGAATTATATGTTTTAATATATTTTCAGCTTCAAGCATTCATAAATTGATTACATTACATGTAATTATTAAACAATAGTAATCATTTTTGCTTTTTAAATCTAATAAAAACTGTTATTATTTTAATTAAATAATAACAGTTATAAATTATTATTGATTGCACCCATTACTGAGATTAGTGTTCCCGTTGATGTAGTTTCGCTTGTCTTGCTCATTTTGTAAGTACACAATTGCAGGTTTATTGAATGCAGGTTGTTGGTGATAAAATAGTACAACTGTTGGATATTCTTTCAGTTGGATTTCAATTTATATAAAAAGAAAATCTAAATCTTACAGTGACTGTCATTGTGGTACAAGAGCTGTAAAAATGATCTTGTCACATTTAGTTAACATTCAGAGTGTAAGGGAATTAAACAATTTAGTGTTAAAAATACACCAAAAACAACACTGAATGTCAAATTTAACACTTAACGAATTGAAATTTTAACAATATCGAAAGTGTTAAATTAACTTGGATTCTGTAAAAACTATATAAAAATTAACTAAGAGTGTTAATTTACACTGCAGATTTTGCCTCATCAAAAGTGATAATAAGTAATCATCTGCATTTTTGTCAATCCCCACCCAATTTTGTTTTAAGTAATAAAAAATAAAAACACGTATTATACGTTTTACTATTTACCCGTCACAGTGGCTGGTAGATAAGGCAATGGGGTGGTATGGTTCATGAAAAAACATCTGAACTGTTTGGTTCGCTTGTCTCGGTTCGGAGCGTGTTTGTATGTTGCACGGTTTGTTGGTACACTGCTAATGTGTACAAACCACTTACTTCCGTTGTGAACACTTTCAACACCTATGTTAAATCACTAACCAGAAATGACAAGCAGGATGAGCATGACAAACGCAACAACATGTTCGATAATTTCCTTTGCTTCGTCGGAAGTAACCAGTGGTTGCGAAGCAATTTTGGTTGCATAAACAAAGGTACTCACTCTCTGGTAACCTAGCAACATAGCGAGTGACACGCTAACAGCCAATCATTTAACAGTATTAAGTTTGGTTGCGCAATATTATTGTCTCTTGAGTCGTGTTGGATTCTTCAGTAACTGAAACTGAAAAGTGGAAAATTAGTGCCACAGCGAGCGAGGAAATTGTTGATAAAACGGGGAATGTCAGCTCACCAGTATGGCAGTCTGACCGTAGTCAGACCAATGTCGTCTGCAAATTATGCAAAACCGTCGTCCCCACCAAGACTGGTAATATCACAAACTTTTTTTTCCCCCACCTTCTCAGGTCTCAGGTTTCTCTGTTTATATTTAACACTTTGCACTAAATTTTATTACACTTTATTAAGCATTTCTTAAAGAGCAACTTGCAGGTTGGACACCTCAATATAGAACAGTGTACAGTAATGAAAAACAACTAGATTGGAGAAATAGTTAACTGCCAAAAACGATATTTAGAGATAAAATTGTAATTAACAATAACATCTGCATCTATAAATCACAGATCGGAAGTGACGTAACGCGAGGTAGACTGTAAAATTCATGCTCAAATTACGGACGAAAACAAAAGTGAAACTAAGCTGCTATGATTATGGCTACTGTAAAACCTTCTCTATATCTCGCGCTGTCTCTCACCACTGCTCTAACTACATCGACAAATGCAATGAGAGAGCAAAGCGCAGCTCGTATTTGCCTCTGCCTACGTCATATGACGCGTTGCTAGCCAGGCGGTGCCTAGCTTATTATGGGCACATTTTCATCAAAATCCTGCTTTATGTTTTGTGTAACATTGAAATTCTTACATATGTGTTTTTAAAAGACCCTTTCCCAAAACATTAACTATTAATTCAGTTATCAATTAAACCTGCAAGTTGATCTATAGGTATTCTAATTTTGCACCTTAGTGTAACAGATAATTGTTAAGTGTTCAATGTGATTTTAGACTTATGTTTACATATGAATTATTTGAGTGTTTTCCATGGTTGTGTTGACATTTCTGCCTTTATAACTGAGGGGATTATAATCAGTGTAAGGTTAAATTTAATGTAAAAATGCTTAAATGTAATATTTTTTCCTGCTCCTTATTCTAAATAGGTCATAAAACAGATCAATAATTATCGGTATCGACAGATATGAAACACTTATATCGTGATAGAGTTCAGTCATATCCCCCAGCCCTACGCAACACATTTCAGCTGAATGGACGAACGCGTTATGTGGGTCTGGCAGCTCCTGAATTTTAAAACAGACTAATGGCATATCGTTCTGAATAAGATCTCTATTTTATGAAAACAGTTCACCGAAACGTGTTTCTGAAAACATTTTAAGCGAGAAATAGGCCATGCAGTTGCTGAATCTGTCTTCATTTCAGATCGACAAAGGTCAGTTTAAAAGATTTTCATCAGATTTTGAGATGCCGCTATCAGAGCTGATCGGTCCCCAACGGTGAAGTGTGGAGTGCTGCAGGTCACGTCACGTGTATTTTTGTAAGAGCTACACTGAAGTTGGCAGTTTGATTAATGCAAGTTATTTCCATTGTTATTCTGTAATATTTTAATCTTCATGTGCTAAAAAGGCACATAAGTTCCTGTAAATGCGATACACACACATTTCTTTGCCAAATAAATGAATAGCTTGTTGAAATCATCAACGTTTTTTCTCTTGCTCTATCCAAATCTCACCTAGCTTTCCTCAGAGATGTTCCCAATAATGGGCTTAAAGTCAAATTCCGTATGTGCATGATTACATGATATAACTATTTTTTAATACGGTATCCTAAATTGTGGATAATTAAGCCATATATATCATATGCCGATGTATATTTCTGGAGTCTTTGAGTTAAAAAAAATAACAACATGAATCGTACAGAACCGAAGACCACGATACGAACCGAACCGTGGGTTTTGTGAACCGTACCACCCCTATTAGGCAATTCTTTCCGAGCGGAGGGATTTTTGCAGTTCCTAGAACATAACGTTCTTATAACCCTTTTCTTTCTTGTGTTCCGACAGGAGAAATTTGGGGATTATTTAGTTCCTCGCACTGCAGTTCCTATAACTCATTCAGCTCCTACTCCAGAGCAGGGTCTTTCCCTTTTCCCAGGTCTACTTTGATGGGTCCAACTTATATATCATGCCCGTCATTTATTTTGACTGTTGCGTATATTACATATTATGCTGGAGCCTTCGTCTTCTGTGTTTCTTTTAAGTACTCAATATTTATGACTCCAGCCTAGTTTTTAAACACCACTGTTCCAACTCCGTTATGAGGACATATCAACACAACACTCTTAAAAAAAGAAATTGTATTGGATGTCGTTTTCAGCCTCATAATCTGAACAAACAGCAAGCCGCTGATGGAACACAGCACTACTTGGGCTGAAAACAACCAGATCATCCGCATACATAAGATGATTTACACACTTAGCTCCAATCATACACCCAGTGTTACAAAAACATTAAACTGTGAAATGTTGTATGTGGCGCTACCCTAAAGTCTAGTGACAATGCTATAAAAGCCTGTTGCGGTGCTTGCATCACTCCCTTATCCCTCCTACTACTTCCTATGGCCACTTGACCAGTGCGAATGCAAATAGCAAAACCGGTTTTGGGGGAGAGTAGTTAGTAGAACTGTTTAGAAGTGGACAATTCCTATACCTACGTTCCTGTAACTACTTGGTCTTAAAGTGGCTAATGTTACCCGACAATGTAAAGTACCTACATTTGGCGGGAGCTAATATGCCACTGAATTGACCTGAGCTGTGTGAGCTGTAACCATTTCTGTCTTCCTAAGCAACAGAATCCATAAGCCCGATTGTACATGTAAATACTTTGTGCTAAAAACAAAACTAGGTCAGTACATTTATTAATCTTTCTTCTGCATGAAAAGTAATACCTAATGTGAGGTGTTGCTAGTACAGCTCTGATATGGGAAACATGCTAGTATTGCACTCTATGTAGACATATTTAGGACCGGAGACATGGCTTACCTAATAATATAACTTTTTAACAATTCTGTGGCAAAAACTAGCTCTGGTTTAGAAAGGATGATTCATGAGCAGGCTATAAAAAAGTGGTTTTCTGCGAACCTATGCACATCTACACTAGCCCTAAAATGAGCCAGCAGCAAATGAATACAAATGTTGAGAAATAAAATTACTTTGTTACATTTAGTAATACAGTCTACTACAGACTACCAGTAACTGGAAAATATACGTTTTTGGCTTAAGAAGCTAATGTTAACTTATATGGTGGCTTGAGTAGTTTACCAGTATACTGTGACTACCTCTGTTTGGTTCCCGTTCTGTTGTTTTGCATCTCTTGGATGAAGGGATGCTGTTGACCGTGTATCTTGTTAGTGAAGTAGAAACTCAAATTTCACACTGTGCTGGACACTAGTGGTGCAACGGATCGTCATTGATCCGTGATCCGTTCGGATCAATATCTTCGGTTCGGGACACACGTGATCCGCGGATTGATTACTGAAATAAAAAAGTTTTGCGCATGTTCAGTCCGCTCACAGCATGGTCATGGCGAGCGGAGAAACGGAGGAGCTTGGACGTCCCGCGTCCTTTAAATCCCCTGTATGGGAGAATTTTGGCTTCCTTGTTAAATATAATGAAGGAAAGAGGTTATTGGATAAAACCGTGACAGTGTGTAGGCACTGTGGCACAAGAAAGCGATATGACAGTGGAAACACATCAAGCATGGCCACGCATTTGAAGCGACATCACCCCGGTGTTTCACTGACAGGAGTGAAAACGAAAGCTGCAAACAACCGCTTATCACTGTGGCATTTAAGCAATTAATCAGACCGGGCTAAAGCCATCACTATCGGTGTGTTTATAGGTGCAGACATAAGGCCATATTCGGTTGTGCAAAATGAGGACTTTAAACATGCTGAAAGTTTTTGAGCCACGTTACGACATCCCATCGCATACGGGACATAGCCTACTAAAAGGCTTAATGTGAAAAAAAAAATTTACGTGGTTTTAATGTACCTAAACAATGGTCAATCATCACCAAATTTCTCATGGCCATTTCTTGTTATGAACACTTAAACCTGTCAAAATAACTAACCGAAATCCAACAATCATATAATTAGAAGACGATTATATAATTTCATCTTAAAGTTTTCTTCTTCATTGGCTCCTATGGCGAGGAAAAGGCTTAAGGTGATTTAATGTACCTAAACAACGATCAATATTAACCAAATTTCTCTCTCATATTGCTCATCATAACCACTGAAAATTATAAAAACAACTAACCCAAATTCCAATTATTTTATATATTTTTTATTTTGCTGATCCGAAAAAAAGATCCGATCCGTGACTCTGATCCGAAAACCGATCCGATCCGTGAGTTTCATGATCCGTTGCACCCCTACTGGACACTGAACCTTATTTCACGTGTCTGGAGTGAGAGTGGTAATGCGCACTGAGTCTCTTGCGTTAAGAGCTGGGTATCGAAAACAGGTTACTATAAAGGTACCGGTTCCGAGTAAACCAATACTACTGGTATCGAAATGTTCATTTCATTTCTGTTACATTTTTCTGTACCTGACGCTGAAAGGAACAATACACTGCCATGAAGAGGCCAGCGTGGCCGTGTATCCACATGCTAGTGATGTCATTCACTTAAATGTTTTTCTAGAACAAAGGTGCTGTTTGCCTTGTGTGCCTTCAACAGGATCTCTACTCTAACACTTGTTTTTAAGTTGTACTTTTGGTAAATGTTTTCTACTATTCTATTTCATTAAAAGTTTTAATTATTTTAATATTTATTTAATCTGAATTCTATAACAAATTTATATTTAATGACTATTGATGTGTTTTGCAAACAATTTCCAGTCACAGCATTAATGAAAAGGGATGTGTGTTGCAAACAATAAATACATGTAACAGTATGCATCTGTGTACCTCGATACTATATCTACATACCTGCCAACATTGAAAAATGTTTGAGTACCACTTCAGCGTGGACACAGCATTTCACAGTGGTGCACAGCATTTGGGGAGTGGGCATTCCATAATCTCAATAAGACCACAAAAAACATTAGCAAACTTACAAAATTACTTATATAAATTACTTGTATATTAACCTCTTCATCCCGAGGGTACCCAGTACCGGGACCTTTTCGCGCACGTCACATACATCGGTTATTTACATATTGTAAACATGCGCAAAACCCGTCATGTTATATACTGCTAGAGCGTCAAGGATCTCATCTGTAAATCTATCCAAACTGTTTTTGCAAAAGCAAATAATATAGATGCATGGATTGCATAAAGTCGCATTTCTCAACGTAGCTATGAAAGCAATACAGCATTCGAAAGCCATTAGTCAGCCCTTCACAAAGATGCCAAGCTTTTTGTTCTAGCCCAAACAGGCACGAAACAGTCCAGCAATATATCAGCAAAAACTATTTCACATTTTGAAATCAATACAACAACTTTTCCCTATATTGTATGATTTTGTATTGTAAAACATGGTTTCTGGTCAACTAATTCCACTTGG
The DNA here is from genome assembly GCA_016801145.1 of Umbra pygmaea. NCBI lineage: Eukaryota > Metazoa > Chordata > Actinopteri > Esociformes > Umbridae > Umbra > Umbra pygmaea. Next base: position 30,176 of record JACXGM010004225.1, on the reverse strand, counting down.
CAAGTTATTTCAATGCCTTATAGACATTCTGGATTAGTTTAGGCTTCTATACATTGTACATAATAAATAATCACACTGGTTTGAACTTGACTGCCTGTCGACGCCAAAGCACAACATAAGGTCTCTCTCCCCACCTACTGAAAAAATGAAGTAACACATCGTCCTAAGCTGTTTTTCATGCTATTCTGGTGAGTTTTGTGTATTGTATGAGCACACTAGTTGGACGCTAACCTAAGCTAAGCTTAGCAATGGGCCTTCCTGTATAATGATCATTGTATTATGATTTGTTATGCTACCGTTCCTCACAAATGCCCATACACTAAGTGAACACATTTATTACTGTATTATTTTTACATTTAGTCAACATAACATGCAATATGTTTGCTTTATTTATATATGGCTATATTTATGTTTAAATTTTAATGTGTATATTTATGTGTATATTTATGTGTATATTTATATGTATGTATGAATGATTTCGTAAGATTTCACAACATCAAGCTCAAATGGATGGATTCACAAAGTGATTTTAATTGTGAATGGGGACATGTTTTGACACATTTTCTTTTCTTTTGACATGTATACACAGAGAAGATGATTGTAGGGTGATCAGCCATCCCCTCCCATGACCACAGCCGCTCTACTGACCATCTGCCTCTTCAGCCACAAACTCCTCTTCCTCAGGCTGGATCTAGATCTAGATCTCATCTAGATTAAACCATTCTGCTCCTTTTCCTCAATTGAAGTCAATGGTTTATTTCAATGGGGACATTGAAAAGTTTCAAAAAATTAGAAACTAAGTAAAAACTAAGTAAAAACAGATGGTTTTTGATGGAATGTACACATTTAGTGATATTTTTGTGAAATTAAATTAATTTTGCTCTCTGGTACCTGATAAAAGTCAAATGGCACTGATGGTGCCCAAATGTCCAAATTTCAAAGGCCGCCTAGGACTCCATCAACTAAAACCACTAGAACTTTGGTTTGCTTCACACTGATTACATCAAATTTCAGACATGTACTTACCAGACATATTAGTATGTTTCCAAACTGTTTTAGAGCTGCTGATCCATGACCTTCTAATATTATTATCTATGTAACTTTTTTTTTTCTAGATGGAATTGAAATTTCCATAAATTTATTCTGTGTTCTACTTTTATGTACTCTGACACACTAATACCCACATTAATACTTTCACTTCAGGATAAAACTCACATGTGTTTCCTTCATTATGATACCAAGAGTATGTTTATAGCCCTTGTAGTTTTGGAGATATACTCCATTAGATTTGGGCATGTTTATATTTTTTAAACACTAGAAAAAAGCCTAGGGATGAAGAGGTTAAATGATACAGTGACAATTCTATTAGGGCCTTTTCCCATTGCTTGTAATTCAACATGCAAAGAATTGCAATCTCTTGTCTGAGAGTCTTATGAACTGACTATACTCAGTGGCAATTTTAACCGTAGAATTAGAATAAAAACATACCATTTGGGTCTGTTATTATTAATATTACTAGAGGGTATGGCACTCCAATTATAACATTTCCAATTATTGGACTAGATGCTGTTGCAGTCTCCAGTTCATTTAGTTTTTTCCCCCCGTACATGATATTTGCAATCGAAACAGAAGGGCTGGGTGTGCATTATAGTCAATCCTGCCATTATATTTTTATTAAATAGTAAGTCTGCCTCCTCATCACCAGCACCTACCTCTGTCAGCTAAGGCCTGCTGCACTAACTTGAAACATTGCTGTACATAATGTGCTGTCAGCTGAATCAAGTGTGCAAACACTAAATAGGACTATGCATTTAACAACTATACAAATATAGCTATCAGTGTCTTTTTAATGAGCAAGGTCTCTCTACTGCAAGTTGACTAAAAGCTGTGAAGTTAGTTACTGTAGCTGCACAAGCGCTATGTAGCTAACCTACATGCATTATTAACATTAGTTACTGTAGCTAGCTACCTAGTTACGATGTTAGCAAATAAGCTTTCAAACTATGACAGTGTTGGTTAGCTATGTGCTTGAGTAGCCCCTTTTCATACATGTATTGGCAAACAGTTTGGTCAATTTCCCTACCAGTTTCCTAACGCATCAGTGGTGGGTCATTGTCAACAGACGAGGTGGAGCTGCCATGAGTGAATCCAGCAGCTGTATCACGATTACTAGATAGAGACCCATCACCCACAGGAGAAGCAGGTGCATGAGCTTTTTTTCCTTTGCCCGAACCCTGTAAATGGCTCCGCACTAGCAATAGCGTTCAAAGTGAATAAAAAAACACTGGCAAATACTATTTTAGCATATTTAAGAGTAGTATTTTGTACCAGCGTACTTTGACTTGAAATTGCGTAAATGGCACACAAAATGCATGCAGGTTGACAGGTCTGTATCTATAACAAATCTGCTATGATCTAAAAACCTTGAATATTCAAAGCATTTGTGTATCATTATGAGGTATTGCATAAGGTATGGATTATTTGAAGTTATTATTTGAAGTTGATATTTGATTTGATTAAACCCCATACGATACCCAACCCTACTTGCATTGGAATGCAATGTCTGAATTTGGTATGGGTGACCAGTGCAATAGTTCGTTTGAATTTTTGGATTTGATTAGAAATCAATGTCTTTCAATTATATTTGCAAATAAGGTATTTAAATTCAAATAAATTAACATTTCTAAACGCATCTTATTTTCTATTTTGCCAGCATCACTTTTATGTACACACGATAGACTGTGCTTAATTAAGCCTGCTGTAGAATCACAACCAGCAGTCCAAACAAATGCCTGAATGGAAGTAACGCCACGAAGCCTGGCTCCTGAGTCTGTAGAAAAAATTGTTCAAAAGTAACACATGGCTCTCACACTACACCTGCACTAATGAAACAAAAGAAGAATGTGGAAATGAACAGCTCAATGATAGATAGTGGGTCATTATTTTCATTGCTTTGAGGTATTGAGCGATGCGCACTCTACTACTGATCACAAGAAATGTTACAGTAAATGATGCTGCAAGGTCACAAATAAAAACATCCTCACACAAGACTGACAAACAGACGAGGCTGATAAGCTAACGAACAATCAAAATAGCTGCATTCCTGTGAGGTAAGCCTACTGAGAAACCGAAATCAGCTGGTATTATTGTAATCTGCCAGCAGTTTTTAACTAAAATCTTGCTCAGAGAAATCGCTTATGGCTTCCTTCGACAAAATACAACAAAAATAGCATGACTATCGCAATATTTTAAGACCTTGGAAACCCAGATTTAAGACTTAAGACAATTTTGTGGCTTAAATTCTAGAAAACTGCCATTTAAGACTTTTTTTAGGATCTGCAGACACCCTGCATTCATGTAGATTAGCATTTAGCAGTACATATGTCCCAGATAAAAAAATAGATATTAAATATAAATAAAGTTCACCATGAGAATGTGTTAATAAAGTTGTAGGTATTTAAATGAAGCTCACCACGTGACATGGAAGGCTTGTCGGCAGCCATGTTTGTTACAGGTCATACAGGCTCCGGTGGCAGCCTTACTCTCTCTGCCTTGGTCCTCACAGATGTAACATGTCTAGACAGGAGAAAACAAAATCACACACAAACAGAGGGGCAAAACAAACAGAAAGTGTGTGCGTGGATGTGTGTGTATATGCACGTACCTTGTTGTAGCGATCGTGTGGGACAGACTGTAGTACGATGGGCTCCATGGTGGAAACGTTAGCAAACTCTACCTCTGGGATGTACAGTGCACAAACCACATGGGCCCAACCTGCACACAGGACAGTACAGCAAGTTATAGCAAACTGTTTTACAACCTATCCACCAGCTGTCTTGTCCAATCGGAGCCTCGTGAAACCAGGTGGCAGTGCATGAGCTAGCAAAATCCCACTGGGAAACGTTCACACATTCTAGCACGTTTCTGTTAGAAAACGCCTTTTCTGTGACGTGCGCATGTGCAATTAACTCGACTCTCCAACCCCTCAAATAACACCATTTGTTTTTAATTGGCAGAAGAGAATGTAATCCGCTGTGTAACATATTCTACTGCTGGGAAACGTTAACTGCATTAAAATCGTTTGGTCAGTGATGGTCAGAACGCCAACCCGGTTCCATCTCACTCCACAGGCTTCCACTGCCAGCCCACTGGGCTGACTCTCATTATGGGGACTGGAGGTTATTACTGTGATGCTTCAGAGGTGTACCTCCAGTGGATCTCCCTCCCCTGTGTGTCTGTGTCTGTGTCATGTGTCTACATGGCCCAAACTGCACAGATAGGGTTGAAACAAACAAAATGCTACTCAATTTCAACCCATGTATTAGTTGGATGTGAAAGAGGCCAGGACAGCTGAGTAACCAGATCAGTACACACAGCACTACAGTTGAATGAGGGGTCAGATGGGGGTCAGACCTTCCTCTATTCCAGAAACAAAAATATGCTTTAACCATTGAGGTACTAGACTGCCTGAAAGTAAATCTATTCACAGTTGTAGTATTTAGTGAATATGTTTAAGTCCACCCTACCTGAGCTGTTCCTGGTATATGGTATATGTTCCTGGTATATGCCCACACTCCACCTGCTTACTTGCAAACAGACCAACTTCATCCAGGAACATGCCAGATGTTTGTGAATTAAAAAATGTTTGAAATCAATTTTATTTAAAAGGAAAGTGGGGGGAAACACCCTGAGCAACAATTCTGTTTATAATTCAACAGGTGTGTTGATTACTAGTGTCGTGTTAGGGATTTCCCACTCCCAACTTCTCAATGGGGATGTCTGGGGGAATTGTCTGTCAGGGCTGAACATCAGCTACACTGAGTTAGCAGCACCAGACTGGTAGTGCGGTCCAAAAAGCACACTTCTACACCGGAACCCTGGGCCCGTGGCTTCAACTTACAGTTGAACCCCTGACCTGCCTTTGACCTCAGCAGGACACGGGGAGGATAGTGTGAAAGGGGGGGTGTTGTTGTTTTGAAGTCCCTCCAAGAATCTGGCAGAGGACTATAAAACAGAGCCATAAAACCACACAGAGCCTCGGTCCACACACATGTGCACGCCACACAAAGCTCTCAGTCTCCCTGTTTTGTACCTGAAGTCTATCACTAGAAACCTAACCAGCCGTTTATCTATCAGATTAATCTCTGTTTACCATCTAGCACTGCAAGCTGCAACATAACCTGTGACAAACACCTGGGACTATGGTCATTTCAGAGGGGGAGGGAGAAAATGTGCCAGAGAGCAAAATAACAGATCAAGCTGTAAAACGGTTGTGTGTGATGTTTTGATGTCTCCCCACAGGCCAGGTCAGTGCTAGAGCTGTGCCTCTATCCAGCACACATTCCCTCTGTGTTTACAGTCATGGCTGTGAACTCCTGGTGAACCCAGAGAGGAGCCTACTCACCGCCCGTTTAACCCCAGCCTGGCCCACCACTCATAAACACACGCATGCAAACACACATGCAGGAGGGGTTTTTAATCAGTGCACCATTTGAATAGTATCATGATATTTTGGGGGGAGGTATATCTGCTGTCTCAGTGGTAAAGGAGTCAGACTTCTAGTCAGAAGGTTGCCGGTTTGATTCCCGGGTGTGCACAATGCTTAAATTGTATACGCTTTGGATAAGAGTGTCTGCTAAATGACTCAAATGTAAATGTGAATTAAATACATGCGGAAGGGCTAGACGAGAGTTTCTCAAAAAAGTTATTTCTTTTTTAAGCCAAGTACCCCTTCACCAGCGTAAAATATTTCTGGTTTAAAAAGGTCTATATAAAGAGGTACAATACAGCGCTGGCAGTGATATATCACTGTTGAGAAGTAGATTCTATATAATCATGTTTAAATACAGTTTGAACAGTTTAGAATGGTATCACTATTAGAGAGAGTTGTACAGCTATAGTTGAGTCCTGTTGGAGGATTCTAGGGCATGTAAGACAGACAGGGAGAAGATCCAGAGTCAAGCCAGATAAGACTTTCCTTTAGGAGAGTAGACAAGGAAGCAAGGCCAAGCTAGTGAGTGAGGAGAGAGAGCCTTACAGTTCTTATTTTATAACATCAGCATAAGCAGTAGCTTATGGCTTAGGACTTATAGCTTATAACTCTGTTATATATTAGACTGCTTATAACTATATGATCTATTGTAGGTTAGACTGTTATTCCAGTTACAGGTCTAATACATGTAGATGCCATTCAGGCTAATAGAACAGGACATTTTCCTGACAGGACATTAGACAGATAAGGGTTACTGAGATATTTGATAAACAACTAGCAAGGCCAGTTGATTAGACGCTAAGACAGAAGTTAAGGTGACCAGCACGTGTGCTCACATGAGACAGTCACGGGTCTGAGGAGATTCTTCTAGGAGGTGTGCGAACAACAATGCTAAGGCTATATAACCCAGTTCCATATTATCATTCGGGGCATTTTTTCCAACACGTCTTGATTGCCTTGTTATGGAAACAGGGTCACCTCATAACGAGAAGTACTTTATTAAACATTCTATTATCAACCACTACCTGACTCCTGAAACCATAATTTCAACAAAGATCTTGCCAAGCCTTAACATACCATCTTACATCACTAAACAACAATTATTTTTAAACAAACACATTTAAATGCTACGTTTCAATTTTTTTTGAATCCATCACTTAATTCATTCATTATTATTGTATAATCTATTTAATCCGCAGTTTAATATGCAAATATTTCACGTACCCCCTACAGTACTCCAAAGTACCCCTAGGGGTACACGTACCCAATTTGAGAAACACTGAGCTAGACCATCGAAATGGAATGATTAGAAATGCTATTCCAATTCAAATTGGCAACAATTTTTTTGTGTTCCATTCCATTGCAAAGCTCTAACGGCCTACTTCCGCATTAAACTGCGGACTTACTAGATAGTTTTGCAGCAGCAACAGAGTAGTCAGCTGCGCTAACATATCTCCGTGGCCTAACAGTAAATGGCGGTGTATGCACTTTTCACATGGTTGCGATCCACCATTAAATCAAATAAGATCCCCATGCCCTGCCTTGTGTGGAAGAGGAATTAGAGAGTGCTGGATTTAATTCAATTATAATTCTATTGGTAAGTCATCAAAATATATTTAATATATGCTAATATTACAAACTACAGTTAGATAAAATCTATAACTTGTCTTGAGAGCTAGACAAGATCTAAATAATCTGGCCTGATAGCTAGCTAAATATCACTTTGAGATAGCTAACGAGAAAAATAGTGAGTACGACACACTTTACAGCCCCACTGGCACGTGTTGTCACCGTGACAACTAACAACAGTCGCCATTTTGTTGTGTACTAATCGAATGACCAAACAAAACAGTTCAATGTGGTTTCTACTCATTCCATTTCCATGGGCTAGACATTGTACCATTGGTAACCTATGGGTGTGTATTTAAGATGTGAGCTAGCAAAGAATAGAGATGCAGTACATCAAGACTATTGGGGAGGCAGATGGCCAAGAGTACAGAGCAGCAAAGCAATAACTTGTAATTGCTAAAAAGAATAGTAAAATAAAAAATTACAAAATAACTTTTATTAATAGAGGTTTATAAGTAAGGAAAGCTAGCTATAGGCCTAAAAAAAACAGCAGGTCTAAAACACACTTGCATTATGAATAGGCATTAAATTTTAACCACTGGCTGCATTCGGGTAATTGTGCAGTAATGTGTGACAAATGGAAATTGTGTAACTGCAGAATTGATGATGGGTCAGGTTATCTTGAAATTCATGGTTGATTTTCTTGAAAAATATGGTATCTTACATTAAAATTATGCACATTTGCAAAATTTCAAACAACTAATTTGTTGATAAAATTGTTGGAATATCAGTAGACAAAGGTACTTAGACTTGCCAGTGGGTGATGGCAAAAACACATAAACAATGCTCCGTACTGCTATGCGCCAACATGGACTGATCGAGTGTAGTCTGGGTTGTTTCCACAAGCCATCAGAGAATGGTTTGTAAATTGTAAGCTTTTGTGATAGCGGGAGACAGAAAGAAAATGCGCTATTATACAACATGTATAGAGAAAGGAAAACAATTGTATTGCTCAACAATTTACAGAAAATGTAAATAAAACAACTGGTAGAACAATAAAAACAGACAACTTGTAAGTCTGATTCAAACAACTATTTGCATAAAGAAGTATTTCAGTTTAAGATCAGAGACACGCTTATAAAGCTTTAAAACCTATTTCATGACATATAAAAAATATGAAAAAAGCGATTCATAAAAAAGATAATGTTTCCCTACAATATGTAGTGTTTTGTTACATGCAAAAGCAATGCCTAAAATTCATGACAGTTATCAAATACAGACAAAAAAAGAAAATTATTAAAATCATTGTACCCATTGCAATTTTTATGTAATGATGGTATAAGTTCATCAGGAAATTTTTAATTAGACTCCTCAAAGAAATATATGTCAAGTAAAGAAATCTACAAACATTGGCTGTTGAATTTCTCAGTTTGTAACCACACACACTGGTCTACTTTGTCCCAGACGAGTACGCTCTCCAGCGACCAGGTACTGTAATGTGAAAAAGCCATAAGCTCCCAACACTGGACCACACACGTGCCTCCAGCGAGAATGGTTTCAGGCCCGGCTCGGCTGCTGTCAGTACCCACTCTGTCAGTCTCTCCCTAGATGCATGACTGCCTAGACTCTGCTTCCTACTCATCTGTTAATAAAAAATGAAAATAGAGTAAGAAGCAGAGGCTAGTGAAACTAGTATGCGGGGAGAGACAAAGAGGAAGGGATCATAGGAACAGATGGTCAGACTGGCTGGGGTTGTCACCAGGGGGCATGTGTGTACCAGAGTCAGGATCTTAGACCACCTCACCAACTCTGGGAAATGGTTGTTGTTATATGAAAACCCTTACATGCTAGCATGCCAATTAAACAAGCTCATGTCACATGGAGGAAATAGGCCGGGGCTTTTGAGATGTGTGGACCATGTTACTCAGGGCTCAAAACTGAGACCAAAATGGTCACATTTGCGACCGTTTCAATTTGCATCAGGAACACAAATTTTAATAGGTTGCAAATGTATCAGTGATTTTATTTTGTGGTAACGCACATTTTTGGGCATTACGATTTATTATCAGAATGTATTCAATCAGTAACATGTATTCTAAAGCTAAGTTTTAAAACACACCAGACTGGCCTGATCGTTCAACACATCATGTTGTCTTCAGTCTCCACCCCTCACCTTCCACGAGTGAAAAGCTAAAGAGCAGCAAAAAATATGTGCGGAAACACGAATGCTGTTTTCCCAGCATCAGGCCAATCCATCTCATTAGTGAGTACATAGATTATGAATAAATGTGTTTGTTCAATATGGATGGCAACGGGTTTAACCTACATTCCACCCAAAGATGTACTAGAGAGTAAATGCACATAAATGCCATTAAAGCACCTGTTAATTTGTGAAATTTTCATTTAGTTATCGTTTACCCACTTATTTTGTTACCAGCATTTGTCAACGCTGAAAACATTAATATTCTTCATCTAAATTCCAATCACGCCAGCCTATTTTCAAACGTGTAGAATCAGGAGTGTATTTCTCCCCTGTGCATGCTGAATTTGCCTCGCAAACAGTGTGTACATTTATTATTTTGTCCAACAGCAAACAGCGTTCTCCTGAGTGTGCGCTCCAACAGCAAATCAGTCAGTAGCTATTTAGTCAGCATAGCTCAATCAGTGCAAGAGCTCTGGTTACCCACTGTACTGCGCAAAAGTAACTTTAAAACTAGCAAAATTTAGCCAAAATATACAATTAGCAAAGTGTAGATTATATAAATAGTAGCTAATCTTTTTTTACATATTGAGAATATAATGAGAATGAAAGAATTGTGGTGAGAGACAAACACAATAAGCTCTCACTCATGCCTAGGGCTGCACAATTAATCAAATTTTAATCACAATCAAATTCGCGTGATCAAGCGATATTTAACCCTTTATTCATATCAGGTACCGATGAACCCAAAGTATGGTTAGGCATTACTTGCCTTTTGTAGAAGCTGTGCCATTTCTTTTTCTTCACAATTTTTCTCCCCTCCCAATTCCCTCTAATCCAGTTCTCCAACTCTTTGGACAAATCTGTGGGATGGCACATTTCATCCAACCATATGTCGCCGAGCAGTCGATTCTTTTCACACTGCTCATCCAACATGGAAGCCTGTAGTTCAGGGGTGGGCAATTATTTTTGCTTGAGGGCCACAATGAGCTTTTGAAATTAAATAAAGGGCCGCATTTTATAGCAATGCATTAAAAATAGGAAATGTTATTTCATTAAATTAAACCCGCCCCCTACACAGTTACGTGCGTATCCTAAAGAAAATATTGTTTTGGTTTTGTAACACCATTTCCTTGTTTGACTGTAATGTTTTTAGTTTACCAAAATATAGTCAGTGAAAAGAACTTAACTTTGAAACGCGATATCTTTGGCTGTCATTAATCCACAAGGACGACCCACTCCTAATTACTTGCATTAGCATTATTTCATCAGCGGAACCCCCGCTTTCTAACCATATTGGTTCCATGTTGGTATTGTGCAGGATAATGTCCTACATCATTGCAGAGTTACTATTTTGTCATTTTCACTTTCTACTTCCTGTCTGTAATGCGTTTCGTAAAAAAAGCCAAAAGTAAAAAAAAAACATGACAGACTTCGAGGCGCGATAGCTCTGATAAACCCACATGGAGGAGCAAACACTCATTCTTTTCGGCTGAGCTTCGTCTTTCCAACGGTTCCAAGCTTTAGTTGCCAGCATGTACGGTTTGCGATACAATCGCGCTTGACGCAGAGCGTCGGAAGACTGTGGAGGGTAAAAACACTTTGCGGGCCAAATCAAAGGACCCGGCGGGCCGCATCTGGCCCCTGGGCCGTAGTTTGCCCACCCCTGCATTAGTCGGATCATGCAACGACAATACTGCTGCGATTCAATTTACAGGCACCCGATCTGCACAAAAGGAGTCGCTGGAGAGCATCGTGGCAGGCTAGATAATCGGATTTATCTAACCCAAATCCCAAGCAGCACTATGCCAAATTGCAATGCCTCATGCAGGAGGTCCGGGGAAAGTCTGAGAACCCATAGTCAGGCTCTAACCAGTTACTATTATAACGTAGACTGTCATGTAATGCGACGTAGAACCCACAACGCTCAAGCCAAATCAGTAATACACCCTCCTGTCCCAAACTTTCAGATAGGCAGAGCAGATTCTTACCTCCATTATCTGTCCTCTTGAGGGCACCATCTTTGTGGGGGCACAGCTCACACCTCTGCAAAGAGAAAGACAGGAGGGAGGAAACAGCCGTTAATAAAATATGTTCACATTGCGTTGTACAGTGCATACAGTTGTGCTCAAACCTTTGCATACCCTTGGAGAATCAGTAACTGGTAGATGTATGGGATCAAATAAGGGCCAATAATATTTTGAGGTTGCGAAGTGATGTTTGCATGTGTAAAAAAGTTTTGCATCTGTAGAAATATTTTGTGAATGTCTGCAAATGTTTTGAGCAACACTGGAGTTACAAAACCCAAGTTATGAATTTTTACTGTTTCAAAAGAGGGCCAAAACGCTATCCAATCAGCTCGTTGCTTATTGATTAGCTAATCAGAACGCTGCCCACCGATCAACCATTTGCACAAAACATTTGCAGACATTCACAAAATATTTCCCCAGATGCAAAACTTTTTTACCCATGTAAACATCACTTCGCAACCTTAAAATATTATTGGCCCTTATTTGATCCCATATAGATGTACCTTTTTGTTTACATGAGTGATCAGGCAAAATTTGTTTTTCTATTTCTCATGGAAGTCATAATCAACTGTAGGTCATAACAGCATGGTACAATCATAAACACAATACATGGCAACAAAGAAAATAATAAAATGACACCTGTTCAAAAGTCTGCATACCCTCAGTTCTCAATATGATGTATTGACCCCTTTAGCATCAATGACAGCGTGCAGTTGTTTGTGAAAGTTGTCTATGAGTCCCCAAATTCTTGCAGGTGTTATAGCTGCCCATTCATCTTGGCAAAATGCATCCAGGTCATGCAAAGCCTTTGGTCGTCTTGCATGAACCACACGTTTGAGATTTACCCAGAGTGGCTCAATGATATTATGGTCAGGAGACTGATGGCCACTCCAGAACAATGCAAATTGTCTGCCAGTATTGTTTGATTACATGCTGCGTTCATCTTGCCATCAACTTTCACAAGGTTCCCCAACCCTTCACACATCCTCAAAACATCAGTGAGCCGGCACCATGCTTCACAGTGGGGATGGTATTCTTTTCACTATAGGCCTTGTTGACCACTCTTCAAACATAGAGCTTATGGTTGGGACCATGAAGCTATTTTTTGTTCAAGTATCGTCATATTGTGCTCCTTCAAGCAACCACATCGTCCTTTTTCCAGAGCAGCCTGTATGTCTCCCGAGGTTACATGTGGGTTTTTCTTTGTATCACAAACAATTATTCTAGCAGCTTTGATTGAAATCTTTCTTGGTCTACCTGACCTTGTCTTGGTATCAAGAGATCCCTGAATCATCCACTTCTTAATAAGTTATTGAACAGTACGGACTGGCGTTTTCAAGGCTTTGGATATCTTTTTATATCCTTTTCCAAATGTATGCAGGTCCAGTACCTTATTATGCAGGTCTACTGACAGTTCTTTTCTGCTCCCCATGGCTCAATACCTAGCCTGCTCAGTGCAGCCACGTGAGAGCTAACAGACTCATTGACTATTTATACACAGACACTAATTGCAATTTAAAATGCCACAGGTGTGGGAAATTAACCTTTAATTAGAATTTTAACCTGTGTGTGTCACCTTGTGTGTCTGTAACAAGGCCAAACATTCAAGGGTATGTAAACTTTTGATCAGGGCCATTTGGGTGATTTCTGTTGCCAGTATGGTTTACAAAGGAGCCAAAACTGTGAAAATGAATGGCTTCATATGATCACTATCCTTACATAACAGTCAGATGTTTTGCATGAACAGTCAAATTGTCAAAATCAATTAAATAAACTGCACAATTCAAAAAGGATAATATTTTCGTGGGCTCAGCATTTGAGGACAACAAGGGTTACAAACTTCCTTCTTTACACCTCACACAAAATGGGTTTAGAGAGACGACTGAAGTCAAGCAGGTGTTAGCAGGGATTCAGTTGATTTCATTCATATCCAGCTCTGTCACAATGGGTTCTTACTACATTGATGAAGTTAGGCCTGGTTACAACCAAGCTGGAGGCTCTCTTACAACACAGACTGCTTCCCTTTCCTGTGTGTGTGTGTGTGTGTGTGTGTGTGTGTGTGTGTATAGCTCTCTCCAGTCGTGCCCATTTCACGCCCCATACGCCTCCCCCCACAGGATGCACACAGCTCCTCTGAGGAAAAAAAAACGAACAAAAAGTTCATTCCTCTTCCTTTTCCCGCCAGTTTTCATCAACACAATATCATAAGCTGCTGTCTATTGTGACTGTGAGAAAGGCACAGGCAAGAACTGACAAAGCTCGTCCGGGTCAAGTTAAAATAATGGTCGGACATTTGCACTGCATGTGTGTCGAAAGGACAAGTGAAAAACATCTTAATTTAAAAAGTATGGAGATTGAGCTAAACAGGTTAATCTGCAATTGGTAATGTGTGATGTATTTTTTTTGCCATAAAACACAGGGTTGCTCTTTCAGATTATGAGAAGGCTAGCTAATGTTAGCCATTGTGCATTCTGACTGCCGTAATCACTCAGAGCTGCGTTTACACAGTGCAAGTGCTCATTCACTGGTAATACGTCATAAAGAAATACTCAAAAAAATGTTGGATTTAATGCAGAGACATATCTACCATTGCGATATTGAAAGTATTTCTGACATTTAATAGCTGGACAAAACCATTGCATGTTTTGTTAAACTGCACATGACAATGGCCAAAACTGAATGAGCAACAGTTGGGAGAGTAATTTGGAAGTATTGCACAAAAGAATATGAGAGGATAAAGTGAGACTTAATCCCAAATTACTTGGTTTTTAACTTTATTCAATTTATATGCATTCATGTTGTTAAGAGTTTGAACTGCAAAGGCTTAAAAGAATAGTCAGATTCAAGCTAGCAAGTGACAGCTATTCTGCAGAAAGTGTGACTCTGTTACCATGGTAACCTTAAACCGGTATCTAACTTGTGTCACCTCTCATCGGGGTTCGGGAGTAACTGATTAAAGTAATCAGATTACAAAACAATGATAACTGTAATAAATTTGGTGTTGTTTTTTTCCCCATGAATAATCCACTTGGGACACTGTCATGCCTAGTTTGCTGCAACAAGATTCATAACCAAGAACCTTATGCCGTGGTTGTAGGCATGTTTATCAAAAACAAGCTAAGCAGACTAGCAGCATGGGGCCAGGGTAACAAACCTCAACGTCAGCAAAAACAAAGGCCAGGCGGGCGAAACAGGGGAGGGAACCAGCCCAAATCCACATCTTCAGTGGGGGTACGGCAGCAAGGAAGCTGTTCCAAGTTTCTTGGTTTGTGAAAACACCTGACACTGTCAACCCCACCAACGTTTTAAAGAGGGTGCAGAGTCTCTATTCCCTAAAGCAACAAAAACACATGCCACCACAGTTCCTCCCCGAACACAGCCACTGCACCGTCTAGAGCATGAGCGGCTCTGCACAAAACCTTAAGGCCCTAAGGCAGCTAGAGGAAATGGCACAGGACATCCCTGGAACCAACTTTAATCCATCAATGCAGCTTTATCAAGGGCCCCAATCACATTCAGACCTTTCAGTGGGACAGAGGGGGTCTGTGTCACAGCATCAGATCCCAAACCAACAGGCAGAGTGACAGCCTCTATTTACAAGCTTCTAGAAAGCTCAACTGGACTAAATGACTGCACACTCACACACATAGACACACTCAAATATTTTGTCACAAACACACTACATAACTGCTGCTACCAAACAGTGTTTTTAAATGTATGAATGCTCCAACTCTATTTCTATTTTCAACTTTAAAATGTAAACATCCCCACTTTCCACCTGATACGGTACATATATCATCAATCGTTACGCCTAGGCTATGACCACTTGATCAATCGTTTTAAGTTGGAAATTCAGCGGTTTAGGGAGGGAAATGTCCTGTACCTGTCACTGAAGATGCCAACATTGAATTATACATTTCAAATGAGCTTCCAACAATCCAAAAAAAAGGTTTTCCTTAAAAAGAATCCATTTCATTTTTATTGTCGAAATGTTCACTAGTATAATTCAATCAAATAATTTTATTTACAAAGCAAAATTAAACACAACTGCCGTCGACCAATGTGCTGTAAACGAAAACATTGGCAAAATAAAAAAACACAGAGGACACGCAGGACAACAACGTTCATAATTTGTTTATTGCAAATCACATAAAAATGTTTTTAACTTAGCTTTAAAAATAGAAAGGGTGGGCCCCATTCTAATTTCCATAGGCAGATTGTTCCAAAGTCTGGAGCAGCAATGGAGAAGGACTAATAGCCTACAGTGTATACATAGCCTATAGTCCTAATAAAGAGAGATCATATATTTGGCTGTTATAGGAAAACAATATGCTACTGAAAGTATTATAGGATGGAATCATCAAGGTTACGGTTCATCCAATTTATACTCACATTTTAGCTGACAGACGTTTAGGTGACATATGCATTTAGCTGACACCATTATCCAGATATACTTACAAATATTTATATTATTCAACACAAAAGTGCACATGTCAAATGTCATTATTCATGTCTGCTGGCTTCCTACAGCTCTCCTTATATTTGATTAAGGGGAGGGGCACCGGTTTAATTCCCTTTAAGATTTGTCATGTCGGAAACCCGTCAGCAGGTGTGGAATGGTCAAAGATCAATCACACGTTATGTGATCATTTTTATTGACGGAATAGTAGGACACAGAAAATAGAGACACAGACAGAGTACCAGTTCACTTGAATAGGTCAGTGTGTCCAAAATGTAGCCTGCTATTCTATATAGAGGAAGACAGAAAGGAAGGGCAAAGACAGATGGCCGAAAACGAGGCTTGAACACCTATTGGCAGGGGACATGTGGTATGGATTTCGAATCTTAGATCAATACAAAAACTACAGAAAAACTTGCTGTGATCTTTAACTCTCCAAAATACAAAAGGTGTTGTTGTGATACACAGTACCATAGATAATATTGGATACAATATCAATTCATAAATCAACAAAAACTCTAGGTAAACATGAAACATTTTCCAAAATTTATCTGAGTACATTTTGTAAATCAACAACCTTCATGACAGGACCAAAGAGGTTTATATTCCATGCATAAAGATATTTGAACATCCAGACAATATGTCCATGCCATAGACTTTAAATATATTTAAGATATGGTGAGATATCATTGCCCCACATGAAAATGATGGGCAAGGTCATAAACGCAAATATATATATAGATATATCAGAAAGAGGAGAAATTATGACATTGAATACTTTCCAGAGGGAAGAAATTCATATCTTTATAGTAGGCTATAGAAAATGCAGCTTCTGCATTCTTATATGTACTTACCTTGGCTACATCTGATCTGTTTGTAGTTAAACGTCTGAATACTGGGAACAATATAAATACTCATTCATAGACAGGTCTGGCCATCAACAACACCAACGCTGTTGTTCTAGTCTACTTTTGCAATCACATATGCAATGATGTAGTGCTGGGCGGTAGTACCAAAAATGTATATCACTGTATTTTTCAAAATTCTACTGGTTAAACGATATATGATAGTATTTCTTTTTTCATGCATAATGAGGTGTTCCCAGCATTTTCTACTGGTTGAGAGAGGAATTATTGCAGTAGATTGACTTAGGATGGTCTATTTTACTGTCATGTTGAGTGAATTTTTTCACACTATTAAATAATTCCACAGTTGTAGTAATACAGGTTTAGGGCAGTAACAATATGCTTATCGCGATCCAATATGCACTCCAGAGTA
This sequence comes from Umbra pygmaea, assembly GCA_016801145.1. NCBI lineage: Eukaryota > Metazoa > Chordata > Actinopteri > Esociformes > Umbridae > Umbra > Umbra pygmaea. The sequence continues at coordinate 13,149 of JACXGM010004225.1, read as the reverse complement.
GGGCTGAACGATGTTGTGTTTTAGCATCGACATCGCGATGTGCGCAACTGCGCATGTGCGATAGTCACATCGCCAGAACATGCGATGTGAAGAAAGGTAGCACCACAGTTCTTCCGTGTTATTATGTTCTACTAGTTCTGCAGCATCCACCTTCACCGTAACGCAACACCAGAGCACTACCGTTTACCCTCACCAGCTTCACGGTCAGTGACAGTGCAGCAGTCGCAACATGTGTATTTAGAAGTGCAACAGTGAAAACGGTCCGATTGTTTATGGTCATAGTAACATTTTGTCTAAGGGGCAGATGGAGATTGCTGCTATATTGTCATTTTACTAAAAGTGATTTTAGAAACTGAAATATCTTTATATCAGGACCTCACTGGAATGAACTAAATTGTGTGTTGGTCATTGGATGAGAGCATTCCAAAGAGTTGTTTGAAATGTGTCCGGGCTATCGGCATGTCTCTTCATCTAACATGACTGTCACTGTGAGGTATCACCTAAATGTACAAATAAACAGTAATAACCAATGCTCTGCTTGTTGTTTTCTTGATACAAGCAACACATGTTACTTTTTTCTTCCAGGAATTAATAGAAAGTCAAGCCTATTTTGTTGAATTCTTTTACTATTCCAATACTTTGAAAGTGTCCCCTTCTACCACTATTTCCTAGGTCTATCCCTTTCCCCTTTTCCTAGGTCTACGTTGATTGGTCCAACTTATAAATTACGCTGGTCGCTTCGTTTGTCTGTTGCGTATAATGCACATATTATGCTGGAGCCTTCATCTTTTGTGTTTCTGTGTTAAGTAGCTACTCAATTTCTATGACTCCAGCCTAGTTTTTAAACGCCGCGGAACGAACTCCGTTATTAGGACATTATCAACACAACATTCTTTTTATAAAATTGTGTTGGATGTCGTTTTCAGCCTCGTAATCTGAACGAACAGCAAGCCGCTGAAGGAACCCAGGACTACTTGGGCTAAAAACAACCAGATCATCTGCATACATAAGATGATTTACACACTTATCTCCAATCATACACCCAGTGTTACAAACATTAAACTGTGAAATGTTGTTGTATGTGGCACTACGCTAAAAAGTCTAGTGACAACGCTATAAAAGCCTGTTGCGGTGCTTGCGTCACTCCCTTATCCCTCCTACTAGTTCCTATGGCCACTTGACCAGTGCGAATGCAAATAGCCAAACCGGTTTTTGGGGAGAGTAGTTAGTAGAACTGTTTAGAAGTGGACTGTTCCTATAACTACGTTCCTGTAACTACTGGTCGGAAAGCGGCTATAGACACTATTATATTTAACAGAGATATAGACACCACAGAGAAAGAAAAAATGTACAGAGCGGAGACCATTTTAGACAGACAGCCCCTATTTTCACATTTCTTACAACCCAAAGGACAAAATAAGTATTTATATCGCCTAATACTGTGGAAGGAATCTTTAAGTGCATTTCTACACTCTAAAACATGATACCATCTGTAAAAAAGTCATATTAGTTGTAAAACAAATTTGATGTCATCAGATTGATTTAGATAACGATAAATCCGGCTAATTATATCTTACTAACGTTGGTGTTGCTGGCTATTTTTGACTAAATTTGCAAGCTAGTAACATTGGCATAAGTCAAAGTGCATTTCAATATATTTGAATAATAAAAAGGTTGTTTTCTACATACTTTAGCAGTGTTGCAAGATTACCAAACTACTTTAGTGTATTGAAACAACACTAGCCCATGTTTAAAGTAATTAGCACTCGTTCAAATTCTGGCCATCAATGTGACTGCGGTATCTATAGAAAATTCATGACCATAGCAATGACAACCAATTGGCGAATGTGCAGTCCATGAGCAAAGTACCAGCTAAGAACTGGTGGAAACTGTAGAGTCAGAATGTGTTGTAGATATTCAGTGGAATCAGACTCACCACTCTGGCTGCTCTCTCCTGAGATTCACACTTCCTGCAGAACCAAGGTCCAGTGGGCACCTGCACGATGCCGTAACACGCTGCCAAGTGGACAAAATTGGGTAATTAACAACAATAACTTTCTATATACAAACAACGCTCATTCGCAGAAGCCAAATGGCATCCAATCTGGTTTATTACCTTTAGAAGGTGTATAAGGATGTATTGTATACTGGCTGACTGCATTACAAAGGTAATCCACATGAAATAACATGAAGGCATTTGAGACATGATGGAGCAGATTGCATGGACAAAATGGCATTCTGAATAAATGTGTCCATTAAAAAAACACTCATGTCTTAGATTCAAAACAGTGTGTCAGATCACTTCTCTAAAAAAACAGGACCCATGTGTAGGCCTCTACACCTCCACTTACTTTGTAATACAAGGTAAGCTAAACTGTTGATTCAGTCAACTAGTAGTTTAAACCTTCAATACAGGCATGGCTAAAGTTCTGTGTAATAGAGGCAGGTGAACATGCTGCATTCACGGTCTCCTCTGATAATATCACATCTGAATGTCAATAAGAATAATCCACATTAGTCAACAGAAATATTTTTACCAATGATACTAGTCAGCTACTAGTTACATTTAGCGCTACTATATTCACATGCTAAATTAAAGGTAGCATTTAAAAACAGGGTATGGTCATGTACAAATATGTGTATAGTTAAAATGGTACTGTATGTTAACGAAACTTGGAAAACATCAGGATTAAGACAACTAAGGGAAAATACAGTAAGGGAGAAATATCATAACTAAAGGGCTTTCTAAATCACAAAGGCAATATCCCTACACATGATTCCTACACATGATCATTAGTAATAACAGTTTGACAAGCTGCTATACAGTACGTGTAAGACCGCGTGGCATTATTATTGTTTACAAAAACGGATATGGCAAAATAACAGTACCTTTGACAAATAGTGCAATATAACCGCTAGTAATTATATTAGTTATAACTAGTGATATATCATAACCAATTAACTAACCTGTCCACGACATAGTTAAGAAAAACATGGGCAATACTATACTATAAGGTACTTACAACTTGTACTGTAGTTACCTAGCTTTACCACTGTTTTGAACTACAGTACACAAGGAACCAATTTTAACTATTAGAAAATCGTATTTATAATATTTAGTACTGAATTTACCCAACACCAAACTTACAAGGTATCTATAACTACATTTAAAGGTAACTAGGTCACGACAAATCGCTCACCACAGTCCCCTGAAGAGCTACAGTATGCAGCTATAACCTTGGCTACCTAGCTAAGAGCAGAATGAGTTAGCTTAGCCTGGCTAATAATACTGGCATACCAAACCGCACTTCTGCAAGCTAGCTAGCTAGCCCTGGTTGGTTATCTGACGTTATTCAGGCAAACTCCATGTTTAGTTGTAATCGGTGTTTACCTTGATGGACTGCAACATTGCATCCGTGACCGTCACAATAGACGAGAGGGTTTTCTGCCCAGCCTCTCTCGTCTGAGCACACGCAGCAACCTCCGATCATCTCCTTCATATTATTCGTCAAGAAGTCGTTGTCCGCTGCCAGGCACAGCTCGCCGGAGACCATCTACGGAAAAAGTGGACATGCGAAAACAACACAGTCGAGCCTAAACCTTTGGAGAATATACTCATCTACGCACTGTGACACCGCTTTAGGTCCCACTTGGCCAAAAGGTCATGTTTTAGTCGTGTTTACATTCCGTTTCGACACTGGATTTTCTCTACTTAAGCGGAGGCTACACACCGCGCGAGCGAGAAGAAGCTGCACGTCGGGGAGTAGAAGTGCGTCATAATGCGTAAGCACGTACTGTGTGACAGATGACGGATGTGATTGGCTCAGAAACTGTTGCCAGTGTGCCTGGTGCCATTTTGGTTCCACATGGCTTTTAAAACAAATGTGTTTTGAAGGAAACTGCTTTGGCAACTTTGTAACACGACTGCGATCACACATGGAGTAACCGCTGATCTTTTCGTCTTCTTCACGTTTCTGTTCTTTAAAACAATAATATAATTTAGGAAAATTTCTTAATCTCAAAAGATCTAACGTGCTTGGTCAATGGACTTATTAAAGCAACCGGACATTGTTGTTACAAAAATAGTTACATATTATTGTTATTGGCTACATAATAGGTCTTACAATTTTAAACAGCATTCTTTCATTTCGGAATACTAATAGTTTAATGGATTTCTAATAGCAAAATCAGAGGCACCTGAAACGCATGTCACGCAATGTGATGGTGTGTGATATTGTCAATATTGTATCAACTCTGCAATAGTGCCTACACTGTCAGAAAAAGAGGTTCAATGCAGGTCCATTTTTGTTCCCTAAGGTACAAACATAGCAGATGTTCCCTTAAAGTACAAAAATGTTCCTTTTTATGCACCTTGAAGGTACAATTATGCAAGCTCTTCCTCTTACTAAAGGTACAAAAATGTGAGGGTAACACCCCAGTGACAAGCTTTTGTACCTTAAAGGTACTGTTGGACTTTTATTCTGAGAGTGTAAAAACAGATTTTAGCCATGCATTTTTTACCATTAACCAAGCAGCCTTGTGCATTATTGCTAAATTATAAATTAGATGCTTTGAATCCTGAATGTTGCTTGGCTAATAAAGCAATAAGGATGTGTGTAAGAATATGGCCAGTGCAATTTTGCTTACAATGTACCACAGTATGATATGACGTCACTTTTTACTTTTTGTCGTATAAATAGTAGATACATTGTGCCTAAGTAAAGGTGTTAACTTGGTATATTGGCTATACACTTCCTGACTCCTGCTGAAGTGTACTTTTATTTATAACAACAAGCCTAATTAATACAATTCCATTGTTTAGGGTATTTTTGCAGTCAACAGACCTATTCTTAAAATTGATACAAAATTAAAAGTTTAGAAAACCTTGATATAATTTTGCCCTCCAAGCATGTAATGTAATTTATTGTGCACTTAAAGATGGTAGCTAAATAAAATTTTCTTCGAAACCGGCATGGTGCACGCACAGTGCACGTTTTTTGTTTGTAACCTACTATTATCTGACGTGTGCCTTTAAATTAGTCTGGAATACTTGCATGGGCGTGTGTGTGTTTTGCAAATTGGAAAAAGGAACAGGCAATGTGACTGTGGGAAAAATATGTGGAATTACTCTGGAATTAGAAATAATGCTGGCAAATCTGCTCTCAAACACTACTGTTTGAATCTAAAATTGGAAGGGAAAACTGAAATAAATATTAAATAGTATACCCTATACTTTTTAATTATCTTTCCTAACCCCTTATATTCGCTTTGCATTTAATGTGTAGCCTATACTTTTTTAATGATCTTTCCTAACCCCTTATATTCGCTTTGCATTTAATATTTGGAACACTCAGTAGTCTGATTATGAGCTAAAATATATCCACAATAATGTTTCAGGAACACAGCGAATACTACTACTTTTAGGCCTACTACAAGTTATATTATTATTATTAGCAGTGTGTGTGTGTGTGTGTGTGTGTGTGTGTGTGTGTGTGTGTGTGTGTGTGTGTGTGTGTGTATTAATGAAATATTTCACCACTTTACACAATTGGGGGAAACGTTGAATTAAATAGTCCTATCACCCTTTTTCAAACAGTAATTATTTTTAAAATCTTGTAATGATGTAATCTTGGCTGAATAACTTAGATGCTGTGCAACAAGCATTTATTCTGCACGCGCATCTGCCAGCCGCTTGCATCACTTTTCGCAAACCCTATGAAGTCTCCCGCTCCCTCTCGGTTTGGTTTCCAGAGAAACGTAATGACTTGCCAATAATGCGCGAAAGCACACGAGCGTCCTCCGTGTAATATGAAGAGCGAGAGGTCCCCGGGAGTGGCTTCCTATTGCTGGCTTTAATTTCAAATTGCTCGAATGCTCCAGTCCACACCACACAAAACAGGGGGGGAAAGGGAACGGGGGATTGTGTGTGGCAGGGGAAAACCTATTAGAGTTGGCGAGAACAAAGGGAGGCGAGGGAGGGGGCGGCTTTCTGGGGGTTGGAGGGTACTGAAACACTGAAATAGCAAATTATTTTTTACGACTTGCACTTGATTCAGTCTAGCGGTCCAGTCTGCCTGTACACGTATAGGCTACTGCGTTTTTCGAGCAAAGGAAGGAGAGAGACCATGCATGGGCGAGAGAAATTTTGCCTACCTTCGAAAAATTAACAGTAGGCCTACAATTTAGTGCATAGAATAGGTTTACTAATTCCGAGTTAGTGTTGTAGGCTCCCTAGCATCGCAAGGTCAGATTCTAATATAGCGAAAACCAAACATATGCTGTAATTCGTTAACATATTATAATTGTAAATTGGAACTTGAAAATATGGTTGCTATAGGTAATATATAAATGCAGGCTATTCAAAAAAAACATAGGCTACTGAACAATGTAATGTCTTTCATCAACCCCTACATGTCAATTTTTTGCCCTATTCATAATAAATATTTAAGCTCAGGACCTCAGGCAAAGAATGTATGTTTACAATTTCTACCGATGTGACGTTTCTGGAGATGTTCACCTGCTCTAGAAATAAATGCGCACCGTACAGAAGCATTTTTTCTCATTGTAAAGTGTTCTTGTAGTTATATTCCTTTAGGACAGGAAGTGAGCCCCTGTGCAGGACTGATGGTTCACGATTCACAATAAAGAAACTGCCAGGTTTCAGCAAAATACCATGTTTCATGTTTCACCCTGACCGGACAGATTTAGCCGATCTGACGTTTATGCATAGTAGAGCAAAACTTTTGACAGAAAGATATAGCCAGACATAATTTCCCATTAATTGGCTCCTGACGCAGATCCAATGTCTGTGTAAAGATGGGGATAAAAGCTTGATCTCAGATGCTTTCAACGTTTGAGTATTACGCTTTGCTTAAGTTTTGCTCATGAATATTATTGATGATGTGAGTATATTCTCAATGAAATGGAAGGGTAATTTTCTGTTGACAACAATAAAATAACCAGATGCTGACTTCAAACGTCAAAAGACAATTGTTTTAATGCAAAAAAGTCAATTGTCAGTGATGTGAAAAAAACTTGTACGATTTTTTTCGTTGTGAAAGAAATAGGGAAATCAGCAAATAACTCGTACTGCTCTCTCCTCTAGCAGCCTACATGGGTGTTTTTATAGACGTTGATACCACTCTCTACTAAACACATTAGTGAAACCACATTTATCGTGAATTAATTGTTGCATTAAATATTTCCTCAGGCTGCATTAAACCTGCATTACAAGATGACACTCCATGACTGTCCAGTTCCATACTCGTGGCGATGGGTTTGTCTTGCATACAGCCGGGAGGCATGGGGTTATTGGGATTAACTATAAGTGGGAAAAACGAAGGCTTCGCCGAGTAAAGACCTAAGGATAGAGCGACATTGTTGTGGCTGTCTGTATAGGAGCATGCACTGGGAAAATAGACTGAAAGCATTTGCAATACAATTGTGTAATGTTTTTCTAAATATATAAAATAACAAGCACATATTAAACTAAATCTAATAGACATAATCAGCCATAGGTGAATAAATACATATATGTTTATTTTTTTATATATACTATCTTTCATTATATAAAATGTCATGTGTTATCTTATTTAATTTCAGTACTTTCACATTAACAAACAACTGTGCATGGGCTATCTGGTCTACATAGGAGAGATATAAATCTATGTTACATAAGGACACCCTTGGCCACCCCTCAGACTCTGGCCCCTCTCTATGTTCCTTCCTAGGTTTAGACCCTATAAACCCCATGAAGGTCTATGGTTTTTAGCGGTTTATCATTACCTTGCCAAAATGGCTTCTGTGTGAATTTCTGTTAATAAAACCATCAACTGCCTGGGCTCTATAGTTTCAGAAAACTCTTAGCTAAAGTGGTGCTCATAAGGTTGCATACCCTGGCAGAAATTGTGAAAATCCGGCATTGATTTTGACAATAAGACTTTTCATGCAAAACATCTGACTGTTATGTAAGGATGTGATCATATGAAGCCATTCATTGTCACATAGTTGTTTTGGCTCCTTTGTAAACCATACTGATAACAGAAATCACCCAAATGGCCCTGATCAAAAGTTTACATGCCCTTGAATGTTTGGCCTTGGTACAGACACCACACAAGGGGCACACATATTTTAAAATGGCAATTAAGCTAGACCAAGAAAGATTTCATCCAAAACTACTAGAAGAATTGTTTGGGATACAAAGAAAAACCCACAGGTAACCTTGGGAGATACAGGCTGGCTCTTGAAAAAGATGGTGTGGCTTCACAATTTCCTTAAAATCACATTAAAAACATTATATATACAAGAATACTAGTGACATTAAAAAATGGAAACCATGACTTTAGGAAGGGAAAAAGTGGCTGACGGGGTGTGCCTAAAAAACCCTTCTAAAACTAAACATTTATAAAGAAAACAACAGAAGTGAAAAGGCAAATGGGCTGTGCATATAATCACTGTGCGGTGTTCGGGTAGCCAGAACGGAGGCTGGTATTGTCTATATGTAGGCGGATGAGGGTGATGTCTGGTTGTTGTGTTCTGTAGTAGTTGTGCTGTTGTTGGGGTGGATCTGAAGGCCTGGTGTGTCTGATCTGGTGATTTATTACTGCTGGTGCCGGGGTCTGAATGGGTACTAGACCTGCAGAGGGGAGGAAGGACAACCTGAGGAGCAAGCTGACACAGGGGAGCCCTGATCCGAAAGTCATTGGTGGAACTCGCCTGTGAGAAACCCGCTCCAGGAGAAGGTCTGATGTTGGTCCCTCCTCCACCCACTTTTGGGTTACTGGTGATGGTGTTGCAGGTGTCTCTCCAGGTGGTGCTGGTGGTGGTGATGATGGTGCTGGTGATGCTGCTGTGTGCGGGGTCAGAAAATGTGCTTTACTTGCAGAGGGAAGGAAGGACAACCGAAGGAGCGAACTAGGTCATTGATGGAACTCACCTGTGAGCAGCCCGCTCTGGGTGAAGGTCTCATGTTGGTCCCTCCTCCACGCCTCTTCCGGCTGCTGGTGGTGGTGGTGATGCTGGGGTGGGGATGGTTGCCGGGGTCTGATCTGGTGCCAGACCTGCAGAGGGGAGGAAGTACAACCTGAGGGGCAAGTAGATCCACAAGGGAGTTCTGACCTGTAGGTCATTGATGGAACTCACCTGCAATCAGCCCGCCCCGGGTGAAGGTCTAATGTTGGTCCCTACTCCACGCCTCTCCCGGTTGCTGTCGGTGATGATGGTGGTGGTGGGTCTAGTGGTGGTGCTGATGGTTAGTGCTGGTTCCGGGGTAGTGTTGTGGGGGGTCATTCAACCAGCGGCAATGCGACGGAGACTGGAGGCTCGAGGACGGGAATGATAATCTGGTTGTGTGGTGGGTTATTGTTGGTCCGATATCACGTGCAGGGTTTCAGAGGGTGATGTCCTTCCATCTTCTCACCCCCCATGCCACTATTGCCATTTCCAGGTTCTTGGTGAAGTCTCAATCCAAAACATTTATTCAGACACAAGAATGCTCCTCCCTGCTCTGGTCTCCATTTATCTCCTCACAACACATCAACATCTAAGTGTGACAAACAGACTCTAGTGAATGTTTTTCAAATGTATTGTGTTTTCACATAAGACACTGACAATATATTCAATCAAATTCTGAAACGTTGTTATTGAAAACATGTTAAATGTTTTTTTATCACATACTCTTGTTGTTTCTTTACACAATACAATTGCATTTGGTTACAATTCCCTAGCTTTGTAATGGATTCACATTGATTATTGCAATTAATTAAAATGAGCGCTATTATTCTGAAAGGAAAAAAATCTGAGTTTGTTTTGCTGGAATAATATAGTGTTTTTAGGTGAACGTATCAACCCTGGTGCTAGAAACAGCCCTGCACTCCCCACCTGACCACATAAAGAGAGGTCCGGTGAACCAAGAGATCTGTGCCAGATGTGATGCAGGTAAGGATCTCAACGCATGATCTGCAGGGTTTTCCTCCGTATGAACAAAGTGCCTTGGTGGAAGCATCCGAGAACACACACCGCGTAGACTGCTTTTGTGCATGCGGTTGTTGTATACATTATAGAAAGATGAAGCTGTTTTAGATCTTGGAGCAAATCTCTCCACAATTCCCATTTGTTTAATTTGTCATCCAAGAGAGGTGTGTCCCAGTCTGAAAGTTCAGATTTTTGTTCTCTGAGAAGGGCTCGTCCCTGGATCGTGACCGATGCCAGCAGACCCAGGGGATCAAAAACACTGTTAACGGAGGAGAGGACTCCACAGTAGGTGAAAGATTTAATCGTGGTTGACACAGAGTACATGAATGTGTCAGACGTGATCTTCAGGGGAAAAGACCTGTGTGACCACTTAACAGTTTGAAACAACCTTGTGTAGGCGCAGGTTTGATTCAGCCAGTTAGGCCTGAGTTCGCTGGAGCAAGTCAATTGCCTCAGCTCGAGCTGGTACAGATATCAAACCATCATCTACATAGAAATGCGTTTCCACAACCTTGACAGTATCGGCACCGTGCTCCTGTACGCCTTCTCTGATAGCTCTTCGCGGTCTGTATATGGCCACAGCAGGAGATGGCCCATTGCCTAAGACGTGGACCTTCATCCGGTACTCAAAACCTCAATAGCAACAATTGCCACCTTCTCTTTCCAGAAGCGCAGCAAGACACCCAGAAGAGAGTTATTAAGGTCTGGCCCAGTGAGGAGCACATTGTGGAGGGAGACGCCAAAATACTGGGCACTGGAGCACCCTGATCTGATTGGGTTTTTGAGAGTGGTAGACCGCAAATGTTGGGAGATACCAGCACTCCTTGTCTTCTCTCAGTGGTGCCGCTAATTCTGCCTGTCCATTGGCAAAGATCTTTTTCATGAAAGCCACGTAGTGTTCTCTCATCTCAGGTTTATTTTTCAGAGTTCATTGTAGTGATACAAACCGGATGACCACCTGCACTTTGTTGTTCGGCAAAGGTCGCCGTAGTGCTCTGAAAGGTAATGGGGTGACCGAACTATTGGAGTCATCTCTGTAGACATTTGTGTTCATGATCTTTAAGAAGTTGATGTGTTCCATTGATGGAGCTGGCTTATTGTCATGCTCTGTTCGGTTGAACACTGTCCATCCAAGCATCCCCTCCATTTCCTTACTAAGTCCATTAAAGCTTTGTTGTGTCCCCTTAACATGCATAAATCTAGTGGAGGGTGAAAAAATAGATAGGCGACCGCTGTCTAGCACGTTGGTCTTAAAGGTGTTGACTGTCGGCTTATGAACATTACAGAGGCACACTTCTCTTATTATCACCCAGCCCCGTTAGGCAAAAGGGGCATTATGTGGTCCGTTGCCATGCTGCCTGACCTTGTGTACCTGAAGGACATCCCCTCCAAGTAGCAAGAGTATTTCAGCTTCTGGGTCCATCTCTGGGATGTGCTTGGCAATGTGATGAAGATGATGCTAATGTAGAACTGCGTCCTGTGTTGGAATCTCATACTGAGTTTTATCTCATGACACTTGATGAGTGGTGGAAGAGATATGAGAACTCTTCCGTCCAATGCCTCATTCTGAAATCCCTCTGCTTGCCTGATGTTTCAACGATGCCAGAGCAGGTTCTAAGGCAGTATAAAAATGGTTTGCTCTCTACACTGAACAATTTGAAGAACTGTGGTCTAGCAAGTGAGCGATTGCTCTGGTCGTCCAGAATTATGTAGGATTTGGTAGCCATGTGCTTGAAGCCCTTGGGGTATATCTTCACTTGATAGATATTTGAACATGAGCGGCTCCCCTGACCTTCGCCACAAACTTCTATGCAGCTTGTTGCAGCAACAGAAGTGTTCGAAGGATCTTCTCCATCCCTGCCGTTGAAGGAGCCTTTGGGGATTGAGGGGATGGACCTGGATGCATGGCCACATCATGATAGGTACTGTCGCTTTCAGAACATTTTATAGAGGACTTGCAATCTTTGGCTATGTGAGAGATAGATGAACAGCATTTGAAGCATATCCCACTCTCTTTAAGGAAGGTCTTCCTTGATACAGTTTGGTATTGGTATTGAATTGGTACAGTCCTTAATTGAAGAGATCTCGTCGGGCTAAATACTTGGCTAAGGGCTTCGCCAAAGGTGGTGTGCTAATTGGAGGGATGTTTTGGGGAGCGTATGACCGAGCATGTATATTCATGATGGGGTTTGTTCCTTTTACTTCCGATTTTCTTTCAACTCCCATCAGGTATGTGAGGTGCAGGTAAATATATACGGTCAGCTTTCTCAGACTTTGGCTTGTTGTTGATAAGTATTGAAACAGGTGTACACCATGTTACGAAGCTGTTGTGCGACTCTGCATGGTGTGGGGAAGCAGCAGGAAAGACTGACATGGGTGAGGAGGGAGAATGAAGATTCTGAAGGTTGATTTGTGATTGGAAGTATTCACTGCTACGTTCAATTTTAACCTTTTCTGATTCAGATTTGCTATCTTTAACTGCATCTTCAACTGCAACATGCACTGCTTCAGCATTTTCCAGCACTCTGCAATAGCTGTGTCAGCTTCTCGTTGCAGCATTAGCACTTCAAACTTACGTTGAGCATCTCTTGGATCATTTTCTACTTCTCTGGCAGCCTTTTCCATTTTTTTAGCCTCCTGGCTAGCATATGATGCTCTCACTTTGGCAGCTTCCGCTTTGGCCCGGGCACGGGCAGCACTTGCCAATGATGGAGATGTAATTTTGCTCCTAGCACTGTATACTGATGACATGTGGCTTGCCATCTTGACCACTTCAAGACATCAAACGCTGCCATTTCACTATTGTGTTCTCAGTCAGCATGTTACAACACTGAATTAAAACAGAGTTACACCACAGCCAATGAAGACAGACTCACCATAAGTTTTGACCTTTTACTGAGCAATTCCGTCATTGACATGATGGTGAAAACTGAAAGAAAACACAAAATACTCATTCTTTCTCTCTAAATAAACATACCTTTTGTAACGATTCCCAATTCCCCTTCCTTGGACACTGCCACTTCCCTATTCCATCCCGCTCAGAACTACAATTCCCATTCACCAGTTCTACTTCCTGTGGACTACAGCTTCCCTAGTCATACTTCCTCAGAACTACAGTTCCCATACCCGGACTCATTATCATGATTCACCACACCTGCTCACTCCATTGTGTATTTA
>JACXGM010004224.1:0-30993 GCA_016801145.1 Umbra pygmaea | reverse complement strand
GGTCAAGCCACTTTTGAACCAGAAACAGCGGCAGAAGCGCCTGACCTGGGCTACAGAGAAGCAGCACAACAAAACAACAACAAATGTTGCATGTCATTCGGAGATTAAGGTGCCAGAGTCTGGAGGAAGACTGGGGAGAAGGAAATGCCAACATGCTTGAAGTCCAGTGTCAAGTACCCACAGTCAGTGATGGTCTGGGTTGCCATGTCAGCTGCTGGTGTTGGTCCACTGTGTTTTATCAAGGGCAGGGTCAATGCAGCTAGCTATCAGGAGATTTTAGAGCATTTCATGCTTCCATCTGCTGAAAAGCTTCATGGAGATGAAGATTTCATTTTTCAGCACGACCTGGCACCTGCTCACAGTGCCAAAACCACTGGTAAATGGTTTACTGACCATGGTATTACTGTGCTCAATTGGCCTGCCAACTCTATTGACCTGAACCCTATAGAGAATCTGTAGGATATTGTGAAGAGGAAGTTGAGAGACGCAAGACCCAACACTCTGGATGAGCTTAAGGCCGCTATCGAAGCATCCTGGGCCTCCATCACACCTCAGCAGTGCCACAGGCTGATTGCATCCATGCCACGCCGCATTGAAGCAGTCATTTCTGCAAAAGGATTCCCGACCAAGTATTGAGTGCATAACTGAACATAATTATTTGAAGGTTGACTTTTTCTTTCTTTTTTTTTTGTATTACAAACACTTCTTTTATTGGTCAGATGAAATATGCTAATTCTTTGAGAATTAGGGAATTTGAGGGAATTTTGGGTTTTCATGAGCTGTATGCCAAAATCATCAGTATTAAAACAATAAATGACCTGAAATATTTCAGTTGGTGTACAATGAATCTAAAATATATGAAAGTTTAATTTTTATCATTACATTATGGAAAATAATGAACTTTATCACAATATGCTAATTTCTTCTTTAGTCTGTGTGCCGGTCTCCTACTCTTCTACACAGTAACTTTAAATACATTTACAATGCAATTAAGTGATTAATTTGCCAAGAAAGCATTGAGGTAGAAATAAAAAAAGAAATAGTCAACTTTTTCTTTAATTGTTTGTATGACTTCCATGTCACGGGAAATTCTCTGACTGAACATGTCATCGTATGTGTAAATGACAAAGTCACACCAGTCACACCCAGAAATCAACATTTGTCCCTGGACCTGCCAATAATAAGGATGGGATCGCCTCAGTGAATGTGTACCCTCCTTTATCATAACGTAAGGGCAGTCCACATAGCTAGTTACATTTGGGCATTTAATTTCTAACAGGCCAAACACTGGCTGCCCCTCAGGATCGTACACAATCCCATCAGGTGTTGACCCCATCCATGGTGCCTCAGGGTCGTACACAATCCCATCAGGTGTTGACCCCATCCATGGTGCCTCAGGGTCGTACACAATCCCATCAGGTGTTGACCCCATCCATGGTGCCTCAGGGTCGTACACAATCCCATCAGGTGTTGACCCCATCCATGGTGCCTCAAGGTCGTATACAATCCCATCAGGTGTTGACCCCATCCATGGTGCCTCAGGATCGTATACAATCCCATCAGGTGTTGACCCCATCCATGGTGCCTCAGGATCGTATACAATCCCATCAGGTGTTGACCCCATCCATGGTGCCTCAGGATCGTATACAATCCCATCAGGTGTTGACCCCATCCATGGTGCCTCAGGGTTGGATACAAAGCAGCAGTCTTCATTGACCTGGCCAAGGCTTTTGATTCTGTCAATCACATCATCCTCATTGATAGATTAAAGAACCTGGGTTTTTCTACTGACTGCCTAGCTTGGTTTGCTAATTATTTCTCAGATAGATTTCAGTGTGTCAAGTCAGAGGGCCTACTCTCCAGACCTCTGGCTGTCTCTATGGGAGTGCCTCAGGGTTCAATTATCGGGCCGACTCTATTTTCTGTATACATCAATGATGTTGCTCTTGCTGCAGGTGACTCCATGATTCACTTGTATGCAGATGACACCATTCTTTATACATCTGGCCCGACGTTGGACTCTGTGTTAAAAAACCTTCAAGTAAGCTTTAATAACATACAACATTCCTTCCGTTGTCTCCAACTACTTTTAAATCCTAGTAAAATGATGCCTGCCCACCAAATATCACCACACTTGACGGGTCCGTGCTGGAATATGTAGATCACTACAAATACCTAGGTATCTGGTTAGACTCTTCACTCTCTTTCCAGACCCACATCAACAAGCTCCAATCAAAAATTCAGAATTGGCTTCCTGTTTCGTAATAAAGCCTCATTCACCTTTCCAGCCAAACTTGCCCTTATTAAAATGACAATCCTTCCGATACTAGACTTTGGTGATGTCATTTACAGATCTGCATCAAACTCTCTACTTCGAAAATTAGATGTTGTGTACCACAGCGCCATCCGTTTTATCACAAATGCTCCATATAACACCCACCACTGCAGTCTCTATACACTAATTGGCTGGCCTTCACTACACACCCGGCGTCAAACACACTGGTATCATCTAATCTACAAGTGTCTCCTAGGCAAAACCCCACCTTACCTAAGATCATTAATCTCCAGAGCAACACCCTCTCTTAATCTGTATTCTAGCAGGTTTATAACTCTGGTTGCCACTAAAGCCCGCACCTCCTTTGGCCGCTTCTCCTTCCAGTTCTCTGCTCCTAATGATTGGAATTTTCTACAAAAATCCCTGAAGCTTGATTCTATTGTCCCGCTAACCACCTTCAAAGCACTACTAACCAATTTACTGTCAGACTACTGCACAAGTTATTTCCACTCAACCCTCTTCTGTCGTTATGCACTTTGCACAATCTGACCAGCAATCTGACCAGTCTCTATATATATTGCACACTCCATCTCCCAAAATCCCGGTCATTATGCCACTTACCATAGTGTTATTTATGCACAGCCACTTTGTACCTCAACAATTGTACCCATCTACCTCAGCTCCTACTCTACATTTTTTGCTTCTTATAACTGTCTGTATTTTACAGCGCCAAGTGACTGTATTCACCAACCATCTACCTCCCTGTATCGACATCTGTTGCACTACTTGTACAATTGCCTTACCGTTTGACCTGCTCACTGTATTATTTATTGTACATTCACTGTTTTATTCTCTGTTTTTTACTATTTATTGTGCACACCTTGTCTTGTAATTCTATGTGTAACTTCTTGTTGTCTGAACCTCAACGCTTTTATCTTGGCCAGGTTGCCGTCTCAAATGAGAAAATGTTCTCAACGTGCCCACCTGGTTAAATAAAGGTTAAATAAAAAATAAAAAAACCTACAGGATTACTTTCCCCTACACTCAGACAGGCTTCTGGCTTTCCTCATAGATCAAAATTAAAACAGTTAGGCTATCATAGAAAAGTTGCATTGTTTACCTGATAAAATGTAATCAGGTAATCCTGAACACCGTAACTGTAATCTGATTACACATTTTTTTGTAATCTGGGCTGATTATAGTTACTTGATTTTTGTAATCTGATTACGTAATCCAGATGACATGTAGACCATTACTACCCAACCATGGCTATCATTCTCTGATTTGTCATCCAAAGGGTCCCAGCAATGAAATGGAGCATTGTTTTCATTGGTAAAATCCATTTGTTATGTGAAACCAATCAAAAACTCAATCCAAGCAAACCTTTGTATACAAACAGTCACCTAACTTTTTCTGGAGTTTCAGTATGTGAATTATATCCGATTCCGAATCTCCAGGCTACTTAGATGTTCGCAGACAGCTGATTCTTCATTCTAACCTCCGGGAAGGGCAGAAATACATGACCATTAATCTGTGTATACAGTGTATACAAATTATTTTAACCCCTGCTGATTTTGTACATTTGCCCAATGACAAAGAAATGAAGAACACATTTCAAAGAAGTTATACATTTATTTGCATTACAATGATTGAAAAATGTATTTGGCCCCTTTGTAAAACCCCTTTGACTTAGTACTTTGTGGCAAAACCGTTGTTGGCAATCACAGAGGGCAGACGTGTCTTGTAGTTGCCTACCAGGTTTGCACACATCTCAGGAGGGATTTTGTCTCACTACTCTTTGCAGATCCTCTCCAAGTCATTAAGGTTTAGAGGCTGATGTTTGACAACTTATTATGGTGTGGAGACTGGCTAGGCCACTCCAGGACCTTAAAGTGATTCTTCTTGAGCCACTCCTTTGTTGGCGTGGTTGTGTGCTTTGGGTCATTGTCATGCTGGAATACCCATCCATGACCCATATTTAATGCCCAGGCTGAGGGAAGGAGGTTCCCACCCAAGATTTGATGGTACATGGCCCCGTCCATCGTCCCTTTGATGCGGCAATGTTGTACTTTCCCCTTAGTAGAAAACACCCAAAAGCATTCCACCTCCGTGTTTGACGGTGGGGATGGTGTTAATGAGGTCATAGACAGCATTCCTCTTCTTGCAAACATGGCAAGATGAGTTGATGCCTAAGAGCTTGATTTTGATCTCCTCTCCCCATACAGAAATCTAATATATTGCCATATGTGTATATAAGTTATATGTCCTATATCGGCATATATGGTGGAAACATCATCACATATATGTACATATATGTGAAAATATACTAAAATGTGCCGTTTTTATATATGTGACATACATTTACACATTTGACATCCATATCTGCATTTACCTATGGTTTACAGAGTGTATAAGTGATGTAATGTACAGTATAATATCTGTGAATTTAAATATGAGATTATGTAAATAAAGAATATAGGAATACTGCTACATTTATTCTTGCCTTATGTAAATTAACGGTTTGTCTACAAATTTAAACAAATACGAATGCTTATGTGTGAGATATTGATGTTATATACTGTAATGAATATGTGATGATAAGTAGGGGTAAGACATGTATGTTATTGAAATTTTTGGTGAAATCTTTTTTAAATGTTTCCAATACGGAAATCTAATAGATGGCCATATGTGTATGTATACTTAAATGACAGATATCGGCATATATGGTGGAAACATCATTAAATATTTTTATATATATGACATATATTTCCTAATTTTGTAATAAATATTTTGTAATCATAAT
This sequence comes from Umbra pygmaea, assembly GCA_016801145.1. Taxonomy (NCBI): domain Eukaryota; kingdom Metazoa; phylum Chordata; class Actinopteri; order Esociformes; family Umbridae; genus Umbra; species Umbra pygmaea. Next base: position 25,915 of record JACXGM010004224.1, on the reverse strand, counting down.
ATATGGTAATATATTTTCAAATATATGTTAAGATTTTTCATATGTATGGCAATATATGGTCATATATTTTCACAATACTTTCACCCAGAGCTTCTCTGTATCATTCAGATGTTCTTTCGCAAACTTCCGACGGGCCTGTACATCTTATTTCTTGAGCAGGGGGACCCTTGTGGGCACTGCAGGATTTCAGTCCTTCACGGCGTAGTGTGTTATCAATTGTTTCCTTAGTGACTAAGGTCCCAGCTGCCTTGAGATCATTGACAAGATCCCCCATGTAGTTCTGGGCTGGTTCCTCACCGTTCTCATGATCATTACAACTCCACGAGGTGAGATCTTGCATGGAGCCCCAGACCGAGGGAGTACACTGAAATACACTATTCATATAAACCTACCATTGAAATTATAGTCTGATCATTTATTTGTCAGTGAACAAACATAAAAATCAGCAGGAGATCAAAAAAAGGTTTTCCCTTACTGTACACACATTCGGGAAGCGCTGATTTGCCAAAGCAGTACTCACTTGACTGAAAGTAAATCCATCAAATCATGACTTGAACTCTCTGAATTCAACCAGAAAGCCAATGAGCTGGGCTGTTCAGTCGTTTTAAGTTGGTCCTTCTGAGCAACATGGAACAAAAACTACAAGCATGCGTAACCAGAGTCTTGTATTCTGTTTGATATGTAGTGTGCATCAGGTGTGTTTTGTAAGAATAAAAATGTGTTTTGTAACAATATCATGTTTTTATAGTTACTTATATGAAAAATTTACATTTGAACACTAAGGTACATTTGGGAACAATCGTGAGGGGACACTTGGGGTCCTCATACAAAATAGTCTATATGTCATATAAATAATTTGAATTAATTATTTCCATGTGCGTATATAGTTTCCCCCAGGATATTGAAATCAAATGGACCGTGAAGCATCTTATATCATTGTTAATGTATTTGCTGTGTATGAGGATTGTTTGAGAGGTAAACTGGGCCCAGTCGTACTTCTCCATAAAAGGGGGACACAAACAATACTGTGAAAACTATACACTTATATGTTTGTTATCAGAAATCAGAAACAGGTTTATTGGATTTTACATACAAGGAATTTGCTTTGGCCTGGTGACGTATACCAATACACATTGTGCAAGTACAAAAAAGGCATAGTCCTTTGTGAATTTTAGTGAAATGAATTACCTTTATGACTGACCCCAGACAAGAATGCTGTGAAACAGGCAGATCAGGCTGTGGACCAAGCAGTGCAAAATATTGAGGAAGTGGAGAACAATGGTGATGAAGCTGTAAATCTAGATTTTTATACTGATATTGAAGTTGATAACTTTTACATGGCAAATGACCCAGATGAAAATCCTATCTGTGATTTAGCTGAAGACACTAAGAGGAAACTACAGATGTTGTCGAAGTTGTGGAAAAGGAAAGAAAACAAACAAGCAAAGAAAAAAATACAACAAATGGCTGCCAGGTGGCACTAGGGTGCACATTCGTCCAAAGCATTTCCCTTAAGATAATCTCTAGTATCTTTTTATCATTAAAACAGCTATGTTTTATTATTTGTAGCGCTTTAGTCATTAAACTATTGTTCTACAATATAATTGTCTCATCTAAACTGCCTATTGTGTATTTAAACTAAATTTTCATGTACAAAATCCTACATAGTCTAAACAGTTAAACTCAACTCCTCTGAAAGTATGAACAGTTCACACCGACTTGATGGTGTTATGGAAACGACTAAGGTCCTTCAACCGGCAGAAAGGGTTCGATTCCAGCATGTGACGAAAGTATTTTTATAGTGTTTCAGTATATTAATCATACACTGTTCGTTAATGCTTTCAATTTTATTAGAGATCGCTGTTGTTCATTTTGTTCACCTAAAAGTAGTAATGGGTACATCTATTAATCATACACTGTTTGTTACTGGTTTCATAAACTACTGTAGTAATGGGCACATCATAAACTAGTAATGGGTACACTACATCTATATCTGATAGTAATCATTTTATTTCAACAGGAATTGTGGCCGGATCGACTTTGATAACTATCATGAATTTTAGGCGTTGGTTTTGTGTAGGGTAAGCTTATCTTATCTGTTTTTAAAATATAAGAAATAAGTTAAAAACATCACCAGGGGCCTCATGTATAAACGTTGCATACGCACGAAAAGCTTGCGTACGCTGGTTTCCACGCACATGGTGTGATGTATAAAAATTAACTTGACGTGAGAATGTGCGGGCCGTTCGCAAAGTCTTGTCTGGCTCTGTAACGTGACAAATTCTAACTGAAAAGTGCCAACTCACCAAACATTACAAAATAAAGTGTCCACTACAGTTATTGTCATACGTCTATGACGTTGACTATTCTAAAACCATAACTAAATCTGCAAATAAAAGTTTGATCATTGATGTCTCACATCAAAATGCCAAAACCTAAATGGGAAATATGATTACCTTAATCTGCCACCACTCAATAACATTTGTTAAAATTGAGGGTGTCAAACGAATGACAAAATCATTCAGGAAATGCATGTTACCCTCTGTACTATATGGTTAACATTCCACACAGCACCGATTATTTACCACAGATTAAATATATACTCGCTGTGCAGCTACAAGATTTCCATGGGAAAATGCAATTCTCTCTGTGAGCCTGACTTTGGCATATCCATAACTCACAGGAGGCATGACACCCGGATCCACCTCCAGTAAAAGTTGTGCAAAATCACTCACTGTTGATGCTCAATTAATTCTGTGGATTATGTGTAAATAAGTGAGCAAGGTGTGGGAAATTAGGTGTAGCCTATAAAAGGATGTGTAAATCATGCTCCTATACTTGATGCGCAATGGCTGCTCTGGCATTGCTATGCATGCTACCGCGATGATGACTGGCTTATGAGTCGATTCAGGTTGCCAAGGGTTACTTCGTGGAAACTCAGTGCTGAGCTTGGGCCGGCTTTAGAAAGTGAGACAGGAAGGAACCACGCGTTACCTGTCCCTTTGCAAGTTCTCACCACGCTGGGCTTTTTCGCAACCGGCACTTTTCAGAGAGAGCTGGCTGACCGGTCAGACATTTCCCAAACATCTCTGAGCCGCGCCATGGCAGCTGTATGGAACAGTCTCATCCGTATGTCACCCAGGTACATAACATTTCCCTTCACTGTTGGTAAGCAGGCCAACATTAAATTGCAATTCGCAGCGATGAGCCGATTTCCAAATGTAATCAGAGCCATCGACTGCACTCACATTGCTATAAGGGCACCATAATGAATTTGCTTATGTGAACAGAAAACACTTCCACTCTATTAATGTGCAAGTGATCTGTGATGCGCAAATGTGTTTGACAAATGTTGTCGCAAGCAGGGGCTGTGCAGGATGGCTGGCTTATTGGTAATAAATGTCATTTTTGATCATTAGGCTATACAGTAAAATAAGACAATGATCTTGTATTATCTGAGTATGTGGTTGTTACGTCCCCTGGTCCAGTGTTGGTGTTTTTGTGCGGTGTTCTGTTCTGTGTATTTGTTCTGTTCTGTTTGTATGTTTCCCCACAGGTGGTGCAGATCCAGTCATCAGTCCCTCCATTCATCACTTATCACTGACTCCTCCCCTCCGTTATCCCATACACCTGGTTTCAGCAATCAACATCAATCCCATCATGCCCTTAATATGCTGGATCTCTAGATTGTAGCCCTGCACAATCAATGCCCACCTCATAAGGCACCAGCTGTGGTTGTACAACATGTGAACAAAGACTGGTGGGTTATGGTCTGTCATGACTAATACATGTAATGCACTTGAACCAATATACACCTAATTCAAAAAAGTTCTGGGATACAGTAAAGTCTATGGAGAATAAGAACACCTCCGCACAGCTGCCCACAGCCCTAAGACTAGATAATACTGTCACCACTGTTAAGTCCTCCATAGTTGAGAACTTCAATAAGCATTTTGCCATGGCAGGTCGTGCTTTCCATCTGGCAAATCCCACCCTAACTAATAGCTCTCCACCCTCTGCAGCCTCCACCCATAGACGCCCACGTTTCTCCTTTACCCATGTCCAGACAGCTGATGTTCTCAGGGAGATGCAAAATCTTGACCCCTTCAAATCGGCTGGACTAGACAATCTGGACCCCTCCTTCCTAAAACTGTCTGCGGTAATTATCACTACTCCCATCACCAGCCTTTTCAACCTCTCCTTTGATTCGGAAAGCTGCTGCAGTAATCCCTCTATTCAAAGGGGGGGACAGTTTAGACCCAAATTACTACCGACCAATCTCCATCCTGCCCTGCCTCTCTAAAATCTTCGAAACCCTTATTAATAAACAAATTATCCACCATTTCGAATCTCACCACAGCCTAACTGACATGCAATCTGGTTTCCGAACCGGTCGTGGGTGCACCTCAGCCACACTCAAGGTCCTAAATGACATCATAACCGCTATCGACCATAGACACTACTGTGCAGCAGTCTTCATTGACCTGGCCAAGGCTTTTGATTCTGTCAATCACATCATCCTCATTGATAGATTAAAGAACCTGGGTTTTTCTACTGACTGCCTAGCCTGGTTCGCAAATTACTTCTCAGACAGATTTCAGTGTGTCAAGTCAAAGGGCCTACTCTCCAGTCCTCTGGCTGTCTCTATGGGTGTGCCTCAGGGTTCAATTCTCGGGCAGACTCTATTTTCTGTATACATCAATGATGTTACTCTTGCTGCAGGTGACTCTATGATTCACCTGTATGCAGACGACACCATTCTTTATACATCTGGCCCGACGTTGGACTCTGTGTTAAAAAACCTTCAAGTAAGCTTTAATAACATACAACATTCCTTCTGTTTCCAACTACTTTTAAATCCTAGTAAAACAAAATGTATGCTCTTCAAACGATCACACATTGCACCTGCCTGCCCACCAAATATTACCACACTTGACGGGTCCGTGCTGGAATATGTAGATCACTACAAATATTTAGGTGTCTGGTTAGACTCTTCACTCTCTTTCCAGACCCACATCAACAAGCTCCAATCAAAAATTAAGTAGGCACTGGATATGCTGAGATAGCCTCTACTTTTCTAGCCACAGGGCAAACTTCCCCTCGGCCAACTTCTTTACCTAAGTAAGTGACGGTGGCTTTTCCGAAGTCACACTTAGCTATGTTCAAAGTTAGAGACGCCGCTTCTAACTTTTGGAATACCTCCCTTAACACAGACACATAGTCCTCCCATGACGAGGAGTGTACCACGACATCGTCAAGGTAAGCTGTGCAGTTCCGTACCCCAGCTAACACCACGTTAACCAAACGCTGAAACGTTGGGGGCGCATTGCGCATTCCGAATGCCATGACAGTGTACTGTAGCAAATCATCTGGTGTGACAAAAGCTGAAATATCAGATGCTCAAGAGGATAGTGGCACCTGCCAATACCCTTTCAACATATCTAATTTGCTAACATACTTAGCGGAACCGATTGTGTTTACACAATCGTCTATTCGTGGCATAGGGTAGGAATCTGGAACCGTAACAGCGTTAACCCTATGGTAGTCGTTACAAAGCCTTGACGTGCCATCTGGCTTAGGCACTAAAATACAGGGAGAACTCCAGGGGCTATTACTGGGCCTAGCCATGTCGTTCTCAACTAGATACTCAGATTCTTTCCTCATAACCGCTCATTTCTGAGCGTTAATACGGTAAGGGTGCAGCTTAATAGGCGCATGGTTACCCACAATAATGTCGTGTTCTAACACCTGTGTACGGCGTGGAACGTCTTGGAAAAGACTGGGAAAAGAACGGATTAGGTAAATAAGCTCTGCTTGCTTCTCCGAGTCTAAGTGTAACATAATGGACAGTAAGTTCTTCAGTATTTCAGAGTTATTCAACCTTTTGCTTTGCCTATCACCTGCTAATTCTTTTAACCCATCGTCCGTTTCCTCCTCAGAGCAAACACTAACAACTAACACCTGTCACGTATGCCAGCAAGCGGGAAAGCCCAATCAGGGAATATCCCGCACGCCCCTCTATCCTATACCACGGTTTGTGTCTTTTTTCAAAGGACCCCGCTCAATCCCATCATGCCCTTCCCCTCTATATAGTGTGCCATTTGTGTTTCTCTCTCTCTGGTTGAGGACAAGCAGATGCTCTGCTGGTTTGTCTCATGGTCTGTGTGTAGTAGTAGTGTTGTTAGAGTGAGAGCTTTGTTTGACCATTTGTTTTGTGTTAGAATTGTTAGAGTGAGTGATAGGCCTATGTAGTGTGCTAGTGGTGTTTTGGTGTTTTATTGGTGACTTGTGTTTGTGTATTAATAATTTGTTCTCTTTTGTGTGTTCCCAGCGGGGGAGAGGAGGCACTGGGGAGGTGTCAGGCCAGACGCCCTTGGGCTTACACCACCCGTAGGGTAACTCCCGTGTATAAGTACACTAGGGTTAGATCTGAGCGCCCACCCACTGTACTTTGGTTAGGGCACCTGGATCGAGTGCCAGATTAGGTTAGATTTGTATGTGTCAGTTCAGTACAGGTTAGGGGTGAGTTTATATATTATTTCTTTGCTTTGGGTTAGCTCAGCCTCTCCTCCCAAACATAATTTATCTTACCGTGGCAAATAAAGCCCTTTGTTAAACGGTACCTGCTGTGTTTGTGTCCTTGCTCGCACCCACGACTCCATATTCCTGTCTCTGACCGTTTGGGCAATGAGGTGTAGCATCCCACTCCCCTCCTGGGGAGGCAGAACGTAACAGTGGTTAATGTATACCCGTAGGTGACTGTGGTTACCCTTTGCAAACTTGGCTCCTCACCCCGCTGACAAACCCCCATAATGAGCAAGATCAGCGTTACAATGATGTACATATAAGGGGCTCGGTCAGTGGTGAAGCGGACCATAAGGCAGATGAAAGGCTGCAACTGTCGGCTGCTAGGCAATACATGTTGTGCTCTATGCCTGATCTCGCGGGATCCTGCGGGATCTTGCGTTGGCAGACATCAGGTAAGTGTTATTTAAATATACTTCTGGTGTACTTACAAACTTCTCAAATTTCACCAATGGGATAGACAAATCACCCTTAAACTGAATAAGGGATGTGTAATGTTGAACGTTTCTGCCCCACACCAACCCTCACTTCCCATCACTGGTGTTGCTCCTGAACCCAACAGCCATGAACGCACCCCAGTCAGAGGATCACAATCACCGGAATACTGAGCACCTGTTGTCACTTTGGTCTGTATATAAGCACACACTACTCATTCCCTCTCCACAAGGTATTGTTTTTTTTCTGTCCTACTGAGCACTCATGACTTGTGATTACTGTTTCTGGCCTGACATTTGTATTATGGATATTGAATTTTGGATTTGCCCTTGGTACCTTTGCTTAGATCTTGTTCTAACCGTTCTGTGTATGTTTGATCTGTCCGAGAACCCAACCCTGTGTACCGATCCTGCTAGTCTGAAAACCTGTCCTGTGTATCGACCTTGCCTGTTAGAGAGCCTTCTTGTGTGCCGACATTGCCTAAGAGAGAAACCACCACCTTGTACCGATCCAGCCTGTTCCAGACCTAGCTGAGGATTTCCTCTTTCCTTACGTATAATTTTGAGAATTCTGCCCAGTATACTACTTCTGTAGTACACTTCCTGTGCAGACCTGATTTGTTACAGGATGGCACAATTTAATTTGTGTCAATTGTAAAAAGTCAAAAGTAAAAGTACAAGGCTGGGTTAATCCATTTTGGGAATTTCTTAATTAAAACCTATGACCAGGTAAAGTGAGTTCTATATAATATATTCTACTAATAACTAGCAGTTAGTTACTGCTTTCATTTTTGATGTTTGCATTTAAGAACCTTAGGAAATTGACAGCGGCCTACGACATATACTCGTTTCACGAGTACAATCAGAATTGGAGATGAAACGTTTAACTGACACATAACCGTGATCAGCTTTGTGGGAAATTAGAATCAATGCCACTGTTCGACTTAGCAACCACTGGAATGTTTAATTTTAAATGAATGTAGCCTACTGGCAGTCTGGCCCACGATGTGGGTGCTCAGTATTTCCCGCGGGTGCTCGAGCACATTCATAGAAAACAATACAACACAAATGAAATGTATTTCACATGGAAAAAGTGTGTGTGTGTGTGCTAGAGAGGTCAGAAATACTTAGGAAACCTCTAATTCACTAGAAATTCATTTACAATAAAAAATATGACATAAGATAACTAAATTACAAATAATTACTCAATTTGGTTAAATTAAAAATGTATGAAAATAAAATAATGGAATGTCAGAACATATAATTAGGCTACTAAAAAAGGAGATTTAATTATTAAAAAGCTGAAGCGTTAATAAAGCCCATCAATTTGCCTCTGTAATCTATTACCATCACAAAAAGATGGAGATCTTCCGTTTGCTCTCCCCTGAGTTAGATCCAGCTTCGGTGTAGCCTACCGGCAGTCTGGCACACGATGTGGGTGCTCAGTATTTGGGTGCTCGAGCTCCGGACCATGCACGGTATCGGCGTCTGTGTTGCCTTATGATAACATAATGACTGTTGAAAAGAATTCATAAAGTTTAAGAGTATAATGATCAATAGACTAGTTAAATGCTGAAATTGCTGTAAATCTTTTTTTATAAATGTCTTGACCAATTTTAACAAAATGTCACCCTTCTCACCTGCAATTAAAAATGAAATGCTTTGTTCACTTTTTCCAGCTTCGATCCAGCTTCGGTATAGGTCTACCAGTTTGTTTAACTTTCAGTTGTAGACATGTCAACATTGAGCCAAGGGAAAAATGTAAGGGCTGGGAATATTGTTCAGATAAATTAGCCGCTTTCCAACCAAGTAGTTACAAGAACATGGTTATAGGAACTGTCCACTTCTAAACAGTTTTACTAACTAATCTACCCCAGAACCGGTTTGGTTATTTGCATTCGCACTGGCCAAGTGGCCATAGGAACTGGTAGGAGGGGTAAAGGAGTGGCGCAAGCACCGCAACAGTCTTTATAGCGTTGTTACTAGACTTTAGCGTAGGGCCACATACAACAACATATCACAGTTCAATGTTATAGTAGCACTGGGTTTATGATTGGAGATAAGTGTGTAAATCATCTTATGTATGCAAATGATCTGGTTGTTTTCATCCCAAGTAGTGCTGGGTTCCAACAGCTGCTTGCTGTTTGTTCAGATTATGGGGCTGAAAACAACATCCAATACAATTAAAAAAATAGTGTTGTGTTGATATGTCCTCAATGGCAGCATTTCAAGGCTGGAGTACTTATCAGAGAAACACAGAAGACGAAGGCTCCAGTGTAATATGAAGGAAGAAGATAGAAGAGCAGAGCGCAATAAGCAAGGAAAACAACGGGCATGCTTTATAAATTGGACCAACCAATGTGACTGTAACGCCTGGCACAGTGTGGGCTGGCGTATTGGACTGAACATGGACTCCTTCCTTTTATTATTATTTTTCCTATCGTTAGAGTTTGTATATTCACACTATGATAAATGTTAGGTTTTATATTATCACACTATGATATTTGTTCGCTATATGGTTAATGATTAAACATATGATCAAGTGCAAACACATAGACTATCACTTAGAACTGTGTAAAGCCATAACTATTTTGAATAGAGAAGTACTGGTGTTTTATGGGTGGGGGAGAGTCAGTAGAATGTTACGGAATGTGTAGAGCTATAAAAGGGGGGTCAAGCTGGAGCCAGGCGCAGGCTGGTACGATTTCTATTCTGCCTAGCCCCCACCCAAGTAACAGGAAGAAGACAGCGCTGAGAGAGCAAGTCTGCTCTAGGGCACCTCCAAAGGTAGGGTGAGTCTAAACCACACCCTGCCTCAAACATATAATGAAGAACGATGTGGAATCAGACCCGACTTCCCTGACCACCCTGCGTGGTGTATCGCGAGTCCCATGTACTTTAAGATTACATTTATTACGCATTAAACTTATGCTGAGAACGTAACCATTTGTCAGCGAGTTTCTCTCTTTACCAATCAACGAACACGCGTGGTTCTGGTCAAACCACTGACATAATGACCCTGACGTGATTTGGTAAAAGAGGCTTTTTAGACTAAATAGCTACAATTTCTATTTGAGCGACCTGTGGAATATTTTCCTTTACCAGACCTTGACGAATGGAACGACAGAACTGTCTCACAATCAGTGGCCACTTAACTAAAAGGTTAGCCGATGCCTATTGTATTATACTGAATATCTACACATTGGACTTACCAAAATTGATTTGTGAGATTGTATTGTCTGCCTGTGAGTATCCAAAATTAAGAGACATTAAGTCATATACATGTGTCCAATGAAAGCGCGCTATTAGCCTTAACAAGACAGCTGGGAAGTATGCTTGAGTTATGCGGAAGTTAACTGTTGACAAGAAAGCTGAAAATTACGCTTAAGTAACAGTGTAACATTAATGTATTGTTTGTCTATGGTTAACTGTTGACAAGAAAGCTGAAAATTACGCTTGATTAACAGTGTAAAATTGATGTATTGTTTGCCTCAAATGTCAGCATCTGAAGTTAGGGAGACCCAGGCCATAGCACGTCTAAGGGTGCATGTGGAGCGCTCCATTCGGCGGGTCAAAGAGCAGAAGATTTTTGATTCTGTGATTCCCCTACAGGTTTTTGGGAGCATCAATCAACTGTACACAGTGGCTTGTCTCCTTACAAACTATGAAAATGGGCCACTGGTAAAGGCCTGGGCAAAGCCCGAGTTCTGAAGAGTTCAAACTTGTAAAGGGCAACCACACTATATTTGTACACTTTTAAGGAACTGCATATCAGGCTTTCAGCCAGACGACGTAAAACAAGGCATTGCACATAACATAGATACTATGTATGATATGTGCAGTGCCCTGATGAGGGACATCTGAGTGAAAGCTTTAGGGGTTTGAATGCTATTTTCTTCGATCAATTCAAGTAGTAATCTGCTTTTGCTTGGTGTCATTTTTAATTCCTGTCTTTTACCTTATAAAACTAAACTTAAACTGTACAAAACACAGAAATGTTTAGATCCACGTCATTTATTACTTATTTACAATAACCATTACATCACATTCCAAAACACAATGCAGCATTATTTCACTGATGAGAATGTTATTTATTTCCTACACAGTAACTTGGAAAACGATAAAGTAACTCTGTGCTCTTATCATAACGTAAGGGCAGTCCACATAGCTAGTTACATTTTGGCATTTAATTTCTAACAGGCCAAACACTGGCTGCCCCACAGGATCATACACAATCCCATCAGGTGTTGACCCCATCCATGGTGCCTCAGGGAGGATCAGGAACCCCCATGGGTAGTGGTTGACCTCCCCTACCTTGCAGTATTCCTTTTTGCAAGATTTTCAGCAGAGCTTTCACCCCTGGTGTGGCAAACTTTTCTGAATTTGGTAGAGGTGATGCGGCACCTCCTTATTTGGTGCCACTCAATGCAGAAACTCTGCTCACGCGTAGTATTTTCAATTTTGTGTGCTGTCTCCAAAGATGTCGCAAGGGATGCCAGATGATGGTGCTGATGTTCAGAAAAGACAAATGCACAGGTAGAGGGTCCCAGTCTGTAATACGATAGGGGCAGCTGTGGGGGAGAAGGGGCATCTGTGTGTGGACGGGTACTGGGGACTCTCCTTACTGGTAGCTGATAGGAAAAAACACTTCCCTCCTGTACCGGACCGAACATGGACTCAACCAGAGGTACATCACTGGAGATAGCCATTGCTGTGATCATGGGAGCTTCGTCCGCACCAAGTCTATGATACGACTCCTGAACTTTCAGAGTGGAGATGTCTGGCAGAGGGCAGCTAACTCCTTTATACAAGTTGCTTCTGTTGAAAGAAAACCAAAACAAATGTGTTATAACTAAGAAGTACATGTGCAAAGGCATGTGCATAGTGAATGTACTGAATGTAACTAAATTAGTTTTGTGCATGTGACAGTGTGTGCGCGCATTGGTGGGTTGCTTGTATGAAGCAGGGAGTGTGTGTGCATACATCTATGGAAGTACGGTAAGTAAGAGAGTGTGGGGGTACATATGCATGTGTAGTTGTGTGCACATAAAGTGCTACAACAGTGTATTTCCAAACATAGCAGCTGAACACTGGGGTAACTGATGTAAGCCTCAGCTGGGAGTAGTGCGCCGTCTGGTACAGTAGAGCTGTCACATGACTGCACAAGGCTGTACCTGCCACACAGGTACACTGGCATCTTTGTAACACCACTAGCTTTGAATCCCTTACCACAATCTGTTACAACACCAAATATGTGGGAGCCATTAATTTTACATTCTTTCTGGCACACCCTGTATTCATATTTTGCAATATATCTCAGGTACCATATGATTCATATAGTGCAATGATGGTGTTTTTGTATCTAATTCACATCAGTGATTTGACTCACAGAAACGTGATTTTGAAAGACAGGAACCTGTTTCTTTTAAACCTGAACTGAACCTGCAGGATGACTTTCCCTTACACTCAGACAGTGAGGCTTCTGGCTTTCGTCATAGATCTGAAGCACTCAGACCTAACCGTGACCTCTCCTGACTCCTTGTTTGAAACTGTGATTAACAGAGGTTAGGGTATTGCATTTCAGTAACACAAAATAATCATGACTATAACCTATCACTCTGCTAACGTTATTAACATTGCTTCCTCACTGTGCTAACTTTGGCTAGTAAAGAGCCAAGGAGCTAGCATGTATCATTGTATCAACTCAAAACAGAGGCTTGTTAACTTATCTTCGTAGTTGTATATATAAGTGGACACATGCAATTTAAAACCTTTGTCCTTTTTTGACGTTGGTGTCTTCGATGTGGCCTGGATGATCCGATGTACATCGTTTACCGTTATGCACGGCAGGTCCTGCAGCGAATGCGTAAAAAACGCCATAATGTTAACGTGTGCCGGAAGTATTGTAGGCGGCTGAAGAGTCCGGAAGCATCAGAACGGAAGTCCGCGGCATATAGCCTATTGGATGATAGTGACATTTAGTGGACAAATAAATTAATTGGTTTTCAAAATTAAAACATTTAGGCTATCATAAAAAAGTTGCATTGTTTGCCTGATAAAATGCAATCAGGTAATCCTGAACAATGTAACTTTTATTACAGGTAAATTGACTAAGAACAATTTCTTATTTACAGCAACGACCTGGGAGCAATTAGGGTAAAGTGTCTTGCCCAAGGACACTACAACATTTGGCTCAGTCGGGAATCGAACTGGCAACCTTCTGACTACAAGTCTGACTCCCTACCCACTGAGCCATCTGCGCCCCAGATAACTGTAATCTGATTACACATTTTTCTATTCATCATTCTTCATCATTCAACATTCTGATTATAGTTACTTGATTTTTGTAATCTGATTATGTAATCCAGATGACATGTAATCGATTACTACCCAACCCTGGCTATCATTCTCTGATTTGTCATCCAAAGGGTCCTAGCAATGAAATGGAGCATTGTTTTCATTGGTAAAATCCATTTATTATGTGAAACCAATCAAAAACTCAATCCAACTAAAATACTCAATCCAAGCAAATTTTTGTATACAAACAGTCACCTAACTTTTTCTGGACTTTCAGCATCTCAATTATATCCGATTCCGAATCTCCAGGCTACTTAGATGTTCGCAGACAGCTGATTCTTCATTCTAACCTCCGGGAAGGGCAGAAATACATGACCATTAATCTGTGTATACAGTGTATACAAATTATTTTAACCCCTGCTGATTTTGTACTATTGCCCAATGACAAAGAAATGATCAGTCTATAATTTTAATGGTAGTTTTAACAGTGAGTAAGTAAGTAAAAATTATTTTTATAGCACATTTAAACAGAGTTTGCACTGACCAAAGTGCTGTACATAGCCTATTCGCCACAAAATAATAAAAGAACTACACTTAAAGATCAGTGATTTAAGCTAGGATGACATCAAAAGACAGGACACATAATTACAAATATGACAGGGTAAGACAGTTAACACACAGGGAATGCCAATGTAAATAGGTGAGTTTTTAACCTGGTTTTGAATATTGTGATTGAAGGGGCAATTCGGATGTCAGGTGGTAGTTGGTTCAACAGCTGAGGGCCAGCAACAGAAAAGGCTCTATCACCTTTTTGCTTAAGCCAGGACCGTGGGACATGGAGGAGGCCTTGGCTGGAGGATCTGTGGGACCTGGGGGCTACATGAAGGTGAATGATACCAGCTACGTAGCTGGGGGCCAGAGCGTGAAGAGCTTTAAAAATCATCAGCAATATTTTAAATTGTATCCTAGACTGAACTGGAAGCCAGTGCAAGGAGGCTAGGACAGGTGTAATGTGTCCATGCTTTTTTGTGTTCGTGAGCAGCTTAACTGCTGCGTTTTGGACCATCTGAAGCCGTGCCACCAGTGTCAGAGGGAGGCCGAAGTAGGGGGAATTACAATAGTCTAAGCGGGAGGTAATGAAGGCATGGATTACTTTTTCCAGATCATTGTAAGACAGAACAGACTTGAATTTAGAAGTTATTCTTACTTGATAAAAACTGGTCTTTACAACAGATGATATTTGTTTGTCCAGGTTGAGATGGGAGTCTAAAATAACACCCAAGTTACGTTCATGGGATTTAACATAGGGGGCAACGGGACCACGGTTAACAGCAATGCAATTTTTGAGTTTTGGGCCATAAGTGAGAGACTGAGTATAAACAACAAAAAATCCAGAAGAACACATTTCAAAGAAGTTATACATTTATTTGCATTACAATGATTGAAAAAAGTATTTGGCCCCTTTGTAAAACCCCTTTGACTTAGTACTTGGTGGCAAAACCCTTGTTGGCAATCACAGACGGCAGACATGTCTTGTAGTTGCCCACCAGGTTTGCACACATCTCAGGAGGGATTTTGTCCCACTCCTCTTTGCATTACCTCTCCAAGTCATTAAGGTTTAGAGGCTGATGTTTGACAACTTATTATGGTGTGGAGACTGGCTAGGCCACTCCAGGACCTTAAAGTGCTTCTTCTTGAGCCACTCCTTTGTTGGCGTGGTTGTGTGCTTTGAGTCATTGTCATGCTGGAATACCAATCCATGACCCATTTTTAATGCCCAGGCTGAGGGAAGGAGGTTCTCACCCAAGATTTGATGGTACATGGCCCCATCCATCGTCCCTTTGATGCGGCAATGTTGTACTTTCCCCTTAGTAGAAAAACACCCAAAAGCATTCCACCTCCGTGTTTGATGGTGGGGATGGTGTTAATGAGGTCATAGACAGCATTCCTCTTCTTGCAAACATGGCAAGATGAGTTGATGCCTAAGAGCTTGATTTTGATCTCCTCTCCCCATACAGAAATCTAATATATTGCCATATGTGTATATAAGTTATATGTCCTATATTGACATATATGGTGGAAACATCATCACATATATGTAAATATATGTGAAAATATACTAAAATTTGCCATTTTTATATATGTGACATACATTTACACATTTGACATCCATATCTGCATTCACCGATGGTTTACAGAGTGTATAAGTGATGTAATGTACAGTATAATATCTGTGAATTTAAATATGAGATTATGTAAATAAAGAATATAGGAATACTGCTACATTTATTCTTGCCTTATGTCAGTTAAGGGTTTGTCTACAAATTTAAAAATTATATACGAATGCTTATGTGCAAGATATTGATGTTATATACAGTAATGAATATGTGATGATAAGTAGGGGTAAGACATGTATGTCAATGAAATTTTTGGTGAAATCTTTTTTAAATGTATCCAATACGGAAATCTAATAGATGGCCATATGCGTATGTATATCATTCAGATAGATGTTCTTTGGCAAACCGACAGGCCTGTACATTTTATCTCTTGAGCACGGGGACCCTTGTGGGCGCTGCAGGATTTCAGTACTTCACGGCATAGTGTGACTAAGGTCCCAGCTGCCTTGAGATCATTGACAAGTACCCCCGTGTAGTTCTGGGCTGGTTCCTCACTGTTCTCATGATCATTACAACTCCATGAGGTGAGATCTTGCATGGAGCCCCAGACCGAGGGAGTACACTGAAATACACTATTCAAATAAACCTACGATTAGAATTATAGACGGATCATTTATTTCTCAGTGAACAAACATAAAAATCAGTAGGGGATCAAAAAAAGGTTTTCCCTTACTGTACACACATTCAGGAAGCGCTGATTTGCCAAAGCAGTACTCACTTGACTGACAGTAAATCCATCAAATCATGACTTGAACTCTCTGAATTCAACCAGAAAGCCAATGAGCTGGGCTGTTCAGTCATTTTAAGTTGGTCCTTCTGAGCAACATGGAACAAAAACTACAAGCATGCGTAACCAGAGTCTTGTATTCTGTTTGATATGTAGTGCACATCAGGTGTGTTTTGTAAGAATAAAAATGTGTTTTGTAACAATATCATGTTTTTATAGTTACTTATATGAAAAATTTTCATTTGGACACTGAGGTACATTTGGGCACAATCGTGAGGGGACACTTGAGGTCCTCATACAAAATAGTGTAATATAAATAATTTGAATTAATTATTTCCATGTGCGTATATAGTTTCCCCCAGGATATTGAAATCAAATGTACCGTGAAGCATCTTATATCATTGTTAATGTATTTGCTGTGTATGAGGATTGTTTGAGAGGTAAACTGGGCCCAGTCGTACTTCTCCATAAAAGGGGGACACAAACAATTTGTTATCAGAAATCAGAAACAGGTTTATTGCATTTTACATACAAGGAATTTGCTTTGGCCTGGTGATGCATACCAATAAACATTGTGCAAGTACAAAAAAGGCATAGTCCTCTGTGAATTTTAGTGAAATGGTTTACCTTTATGACTGACCCCAGACAAGAATGCTTTGAAACAGGCAGATCAGGCTGTGCACCAAGCAGTGCAAAATATTGAGGAAGTGGAGAACAATGGTGATGAAGCATTATATCTAGATTTTTATATTGATATTGAAGTTGATAACTTTTACATGGCAAATGACCCTGATGAAAATCCTATCTGTGATTTAGCTGAAGACGCTAAGAGGAAACTACAGATGTTGTCGAAGTTGTGGAAAAGGAAAGAAAACATAAAAGCTAAAAAAAAAAAAAAAAAAAGGCCGCCAGTTGGCTCAAGGGTGCACATTCGTCCAAAGCATTTCCCTTAAGATAATCTCTAGTGTGCAATCTATCATTAAAACAGCTACGTTTTGAAGTAAAATGTATTATTTGTAGCGCTTTGGTAATTAAACTATTGTTCTACAATATAATTGTCTCTCAACTGCCTATTGTATATTTAAACTACATTTTCATGTACAAAATCCTACACAGTCTAAACAGTTAAACTCAACTCTACGACTAAGGTCCGTCAACCGGCAGAAAGGGTTCGATTCCAGCATGTGACGAAAGTATTTTTATAGTGTTTCAGTATATTAATCATACACTGTTCGTTAATGCTTTCAATTTTATTAGAGATCGCTGTTGTTCATTTTGTTCACCTAAAAGTCGTAATGGGTTCTAATCTATTAATCATACACTGTTTGTTACTGGTTTCATAAACTACTGTAGTAATGGGCACATCATAAACTAGTAATGGGTACACTACATCTATAACTGATAGTAATCATTTTATTTCAACAGGAATCTTGGCCAGATCGACTTTGATAACTATCATGAATTTTAGGCGTTGGTTTTGTGTAGGGAGAAATAAGTTAAAAATATCACCAGGGGCCTCATGTATAAACGTTGCGTACGCACGAAAAGCTTGGGTACGCTGGTTTCCACGCACATGGTGTGATGTATAAAAATTTACTTTATACATTAATAGAGTGGAAGTGTTTTGGTCAATGTATACCCGTAGGTGACTGTGGTTACCCTTTGCAAACTTGGCTCCTCACCCGGCTGACAAACCCCCAAAATGAGCAAGATCAGCGTTACAATGATGTACATATAAGGGGCTCGGTCAGTGGTGAAGCGGACCATAAGGCAGATGAAAGGCTGCAACTGTCGGCTGCTAGGCAATACATGTTGTGCTCTATGCCTGATCTCGCGGGATCCTGCGGGATCTCACGGGATCTCGCGGTAGCAGACATCAGGCAAGTGTTATTTAAATATACTTCTGGTGTACTTACAAACTTCTCAAAGTTTCTCACCAATGAGATAGACAAATCACCCTTAAACTGATTAAGGGATGTGTAATGTTGAACGTTTCTGCCCCACACCAACACTCACTTCCCATCACCGGTGTTGCTCCTGAAAGCAAAAGCCATGAACGCACCCCAGTCACAAGATCACAATCACCGGAATACAATCACCGGAATAGCACCTATTGTCACTCTGGTCTGTATATAAGCACACACTACTCATTCCCTCTCCTCGAGGTATTGTACATTTTCTGTCCTACTGTCATGACTTGTGATTACTGTTTCTGGCCTGACCTTCATTGTATTACAGATATTGGATTTTGGATTTGCCCTTGGTACCTTTGCTTAGATCTTGTTCTAACCGCTCTGTGTATGTTTGATCTGTCCGAGAACCCGAGCCCGTGTACCGACGCTGCTAGTCTGAAAACCCGTCCTGTGTATTGACCTTGCCTGTCTGAGAGCCTTCTTGCCTGAGAGAGAAACCACTACCTTGTACCGATCCAGCCTGTTCCAGACCTAGCTTAGGATTTCCTCTTTCCTTACGTGTAATATTGAGAATTCTGCCCAGTATACTGCTTCTCATATTTATATTGAATAAATACCTTCTTGTGCAGACCTGATTCGTTACAGGATGGCACAATTTAATTTGTGTCAATTGTAAAAAGTCCAATGTAAAAGTACAAGGCTGGGTTAATTTCTTAATTAAAACCTATGACCAGGGAAAGTGAGTTCATAAATATACTTTGACCATAAAGAATACTTTTTTACTTGTTTTGAATTAATTGATTATTGTTTAGGTATGAACTCCCTTTACCTGGTCATTTTGGTGTTAATTGTTAGTGTTGGGGAGAGGGCACATTCAGGTTGTCAATGCAGACTTCTAAATTCATAATAGCAGATCATCGCTCTATCAATTATATATTCTTAACCTGACATCCTACACTGATTAAGAATGCATTTATAGATCAAATTGGGATGTTGGAAAATTAAGTCTGCATTATTATTTGGAAAATGTATTGTTATTGTTACGATGAAAGAATTGCAATATGCATAGCATACTTCGTTTTGAGGTTAAAACAAATACAGGTATTTTAGAGACAAGATAGTAATTTAAACTTCTGTCACATGTTTAATTATAGATGTGTAAAACTATCAAATAGCATTGCACTCAATTTACCGTTGCTAAGCGGCAAATATGCTTCTAAATATGATGCATAAGGATGGAATACAATTTATTCAGCAGGACAAATATCATGCCATTTATTTAAGCTAAATTATGAATATGAGGTCCCAGCTGTCTGATGTTTGAATGGCATTTAATTTATTTATTAAAACCAGGGGTGACTGAGAATATAAAATGTGCGTGACTAGAAAATCTTTATGATGTTACAGTATATTAATAATCAAACACTGTTAGTTACTGCTTTCATTTTTAATGTTTGCATTTAAGAACCTTAGGAAATGGACAGCGGCCAACGACATATACTCGTTTCACGAGTACAGACAGAATTGGAGATTAAACGTTTAACTGACACATAACCGTGATCAGCTTTGTGGGAAATTAGAATCAATGCCACTGTTCCACTTAGCAACCACTGGAATGTTTAATTTTAAATGAATGTAGCTTACTGGCAGTCTGGCCCACGATGTGGGTGCTCAGTATTTCCTGCTCGAGCACATTCATAGAAAACAATACAACACAAATGAAATGTATTTCACATGGAAAGAGAGAGTGTGTGTGTGCTAGAGAGGTCAGAAATATTTAGGAAACCTTTAATTCACTAGAAATTCATTAACAATAAAATAATGAAATGTCAGAACATATAATTAGGCTACTGAAAAAGGAGATTTAATTAATAAAAAGCTGAAGCGTTCATAAAGCCCAACAATTTGCCTCTGTAATCTATTACCATCACAAAAAGATGGAGATTTTCCGTTTGCTCTCCCCTGAGTTAGATCCAGCTTTGGTCTAGCCTACCGGCAGTCTGGCACACAGTGTGGATGCTCAGTTTTTCCCATGGGTGCTCGAGCTCTGGATGCACGGTATCGGTGCCTATGTTGCCTTATGATAACATAATGACTGTTGAAAAGAATTCATAAAGTTTTAGAGTATAATGATCAATAGACTAGCTAAATGCTGAAATTGCTGTCAGATTGTGTTTATAAATGTGTTGGCCAATTTTGACAAAATGTCGCCCTTCTCACCTGCAATTAAAAATGAAATGCTTTGTTCTCTTTTCCAGCTTCGGTATAGGCCTACCGGTTTGTTTAATTTTCAGTTGTAGACATGTCAACATTGAGCTAAGAGAAAAATGTGAGGGCTGGAAATTTTGTTCAGATAAATTAGCCGCTTTCCAACCAAGTAGTTACAAGCAGGGGCATTTCTAGGCATAGGCAACATAGGCGGTCGCCTGGGGCGCCATCTGCTCTACCCCTCCCAACCCTTAAAATATATATATAATTTGTATGGGGGCAATCAATCTTTATGTATTTTTATTATTATAAAAATAAAACACCAGACTTATTTATTTGATTTATTCGTCATGATATTGACGACTCAAGGGACAGTGTTGGCACAGGACAAGTGTGAATTCTGGGTGAGTGACGTCAGTGTCGAAAGCCTGTTGAAAATTCATTGTTGAAAACTTTTGGCTGCGGTTCTGTAAGGAGGCTACTATGAAATGATCAAAGCCATCGGAAGCACAGTTTAGAAAGAAGAGGAAAGATGAGGAAGAAAGGAGACAGAAGTATTGGTGTTTTTTATGCACATTTTGAATACTATCTGTCTACAATATATCGCAATTTGCACTATTTGCCTAAATTAAAATCCCTTCTCAAACCCAAAAAAATCAATTTTAAGCAAAGCAGTCCAAAGACCACCATGGATGGTTATAAATATGGGCATATTTGTCTAGAACACGTTCATCCACGATCTATATCGTGATGACGAGGTACTTTTTAACCGGGAAAGAAATAGTCCCTTGCAGTTCACAAATTCATCACCGCTCCTGTCCTTTAGACAGATATTTAAGAGGAGATGGAAAACCACCTCACCATTGATTCACATGATGCATTGGTTTCATTAAATATGTATTGTCAATATAGATTAACACATGCATTTGTTTAATACATATACATTGTCAGTCGCGGGTGGTGGAGTGAAGTTTGGGTATGCACTGGCATTCTGCCAGCAACACTATAAATGCCTTCACAGGTCCGGTATAAGGAGAAATCCTCAAAATAAAAGCCTGTCACACGCGATTATCTCATGAACCCTACATGGTAGCAACTATTGTCTGGTACCGTTGGAAAGAGGAGATTCGGCTGCAAATAATAATAATTTGTAGATTCTCTATGTGGGTTCATTAGAGCCGGAGATATCGCGCATCAAAGTATGTTAAAACCCAGCTATATATCCCTTCCAGAAATTGTTGGTCTTGTGCAGGGTGATGTCCTACATCATTGCAGAGTTGTTAGTTTGTCATTTTCATTTGCTAATTCCAGTCTGTGAAGTTTTTAGTAAAACAAAGACAGTCTAAAAACACACGATTAACCTGCTAACGCACTTGTATTTATTTTGTGTTTATAGTAGTAAAAATAAAGAGTTATTTTCCCTGGCTATTTTTTTGGGGGGTGGGGGGGGCGCAGTTTTGAGATCTCGCCTAGGGCGCCAGATTAGCCAGAAACGCCCCTGGTTACAAGAACATAGTTATAGGAACTGTCCACTTCTAAACAGTTCTACTAAGTATTCTCCCCCAGAACCAGTTTTGCTATTTGCATTCGCACTGGCCAAGTGGCCATAGGAACTGGTAGGAAAGGAGTGGCGCAAGCACCGCAACAGTCTTTATATTGTGGTCATAGACTATAGCGTAGCGCTAGCCTGACTTCAACATACTCCTATTCTAGTAAGAATGTAGGGCTTTCATTATGAGGCGTGTTTTAACCGAAAATAACTCTGCAATCAATTGGATAGACCTACAACCAATTAGAGCAACGCAGTAAGTGACAAATCCCGTAGGATGGACGGCAAACACATCTTTATGCTCGACAAATGCCTTGATTGCAGTTCTCTGTTCGTCTTTTAAAATTAATTTGCTGTCGATTTCTTTTACAACAGACACGATAGCGAAATCTATACATTGATAGCGAAATCTGCTTGCTGTTTGTTCAAATTACGAGGCTGAAAACAACATCCAATACAATTAAAAAAATAGTGTTGTGTTGATATGTCCTCAATGGCAGCATTTAAAGGCTGGAGTACTTATCAGAGAAACACAGAAGACGAAGGCTCCAGTGTAATATGAAGGAAGAAGATCGAAGAGCAGAGCGCAACAAGCAAAGAAAACAGTGGACGTGCTTTATAAATTGGACCAACCAACGTGACTGTAACGCCTGGCCCAGTGTGGGCTGGCGTATTGGACTGAACATGGACTCCTTCCTTTCATTATTAGTTTTCCTATTTATGTTTAGTCCTATATTATTTGTATATTCTTTCTTCCTTATTCAGTGCAAGAGCATGGTGGTTATGTTATTACTTTTATTGTGATGCAAGTCCCCTTTGTGATGCAAGTCCCCTTTGGGGTCAGCCACGCTTCTCTGGCCAGGGCAACTGGGAGATGTAGTAGGGACCGGAGGGAGCTGGAATCATGTAGAAGGTTCTAATTAAGTATTACAAACAGCCGTGTCATGTTTGAGTGATTCAGAATGCCCATATATGCAGCCCTGCCAAGGAAGAGATGTGGAACATTATTCAATGTACGTTGTGTGTGAGTGTTGCTGTTCCTTTCTGTTTATGTGCGCTTCCCATGGCGTTATAAGGATTATCGTTTTGTGTATTGTTGTTTTGAGTGACTATGAGAAGACATCCGGGAGCTACAAAGAAGTGAGTTGCGACATGTGTTAGCCTTTATATGTTAAGGCGTTTTCACTCTGTACATAGCCCTTATTCAGCGTCTGTACCGCTGTAGAGAGTACGAGTAGAATCAGTGGGTTAGTTTGTATGCGTTGCCAAACTCTATATTATTCCATGTCATCAACATACACCGAATAAACATTGAACTCAGCTGCCTTGTGTGTCACTGTCGTGACAGTGACTTAGGAAAAGGGAGTATTGAAAGACCTTGCTCTGAAGTAGGAGCTGAAAGAGTTATAGAAACTGTGGTCCGAGGAACTTATTATTTCCTAAATTGTTCCAGTCGAAACACGATGAAAACAAGGGTTATAGGAACGTTGTGTTCTAGGAACTTAAAAGTAATAACTAATTACTTGAGTTAAGAAACTACTGCGTTAGGTTACTTGTTTCCACAACAATAGCCTGACTAAATTCCACAACACATTATTCTTACGATGAAATATTTGCTATATGCAAAAGTCGTTTTTGACGTTTAAAAATACATGTAGCTATTTTAGAGACACTATAGTAATTTAAACTGTCATTTGTTTATTTATAGAAACCATTTTTGAATTATTATAAAGACCATCGGAATTTGAATAGGAGCTAAACCCCACCTAACACGTTGAACAACAAGTTTATTCGATTGGGAATAGCTGGTTTCATGTAATCGGCACTTGGGGGGGTTGGGCGTTTTGTAACAATGCCTATAGCTAATTGCCCATCAATTCAGGTCTAACCAAGGGGAGATAAGTGTCACCTGTCCTCAAAAATGATGCACGCTTTTTACTGCCAACAAGATTGATTGTGATTTTTTCATGATCCCATTCTGGTTTGGTCAGCACAAAGGGTGACAGATAAAAAAATATCTTTAATTACCAAAGGTATACATTTTATTTATCATGCATTTAGATGAGAAAGCAGGAGAGACAAATAGCGCTGTGACATACTGTATAACACAGGATTCCCGACGTAGTTACATTGAATATTTGCAAATATAGGTGATTATACACACAAGTGATACTCTAGGATGTATTTTTATTGAACTGATCACTGTTTAGGTATGATTACAATCAGAATATAAGATTTGATTGCGTCCTCTAAACACTGAGAAAAAATTGATTTAATTGATTTAAAAATAGCCCAATTTGGCTAGAAAACCGCGGACATGGCAACACTGTGTCTTTGTCGGGTCACATATATGATCTTTATTTTAAATTTAATTTTAAACATTTTTACATAATACTAAATCTACAATAATGTACACCTTACTAAATATGCCTTACATTAGACTACATTCACACAAGTATTATCTATCCAAAATGCAACAATCTGGCATAATAATAAGTATGTATGAACATGTCAGATTGACTGTTAGTTCTTGTGTGAAGCACTATTCTAACCTGTGGTGCTCCTAACCCAGCTGCTTAGGGATACACTGCCTTGTACTGAATCATGCAGGTCCTTCTTTTTCTGCTTCCTTATTCTCTCTTTACGTGGCATCTTTGCACTGTAGCAGAATTTAATATAATTTACAAAAAAAGACAAGATAACAAGATATCAAACCAGATAAACAGTTTAATTGTAGCCTATAACTGCAACCTGAGCTGACTATCAGATTTCTGCAGAAGTGTGTAAGTAGGCTTTGAATCAGAAAGGGATTTGCAAAGGTATTTTGTCAATTCTCAAAATATATAATGTGCTTTATTAAGAAGTCAAAATGTATAGACCACCAACCTACACTGCAGACTACAAAAAACCTAAGATAATTTCCCAAAGAATTGACATCTTCTTTTAAGTGGGCTGCTGGTTGAGAGGCAGAAAGCAGATGGAAATGAGTTGAGCTTTGGATAAGTACATTTTTTTCCCCTACTTCAATACTTTCTAGGATGTCAGGAATTACACTAACATGTGTATGAGAACTTCTATTTTAATTTAATACCCTGGCCAACATCCAAGCCTTAGAATGTATTATGTATATACAGAGGATACATCTTATTCATCTCAATAGCGGAGTAACTGCGACAATTGCATTAATTTTATTTGTAACGCTAACACCTTTATTTTGACAGCCCAAAAACAACAACAAAAACTACTTTTGCTCGCGGACCACTAGGGATATCTGGTGGAGTTGGACCACAATTTAACACTGGTGTATGGGAAGAGGGAGCCTATTTCATAACAAATTACCTGCCTGCCTACTACTACTAGGGCCTCGAGGAGTTGCTTGCGTAAACTAGCCTACTGCCAGAGACAGAGAGGACATGAAACGGATTTGCCCTTGTGGCCTAGTAGGTTACTAAGTAACAGAGTATATATAATTCAATATAACAATGCATGCTTTCCCTTTGGAATTTCAAAAGGTTTTCCAGGTTAGCTGCATAGCTGCTAGGTGGTATAGAAAAGAAAACGAGTGGTAGCCACTTCCACCGGTCAATTCAGTTTAAAATGATGCTTTCTGAAAAGCTTTTGCTGGCAAACATATGCTTCAAAATGACACTACAAAATGAGATAAATGTGACAATTCATTTTTCAACATCAACTAAATGGTTTTGGAAACAAACTGTCTATAGTGATCTTACCCTGCTTTTCACTGTCTCTTAAAACAGTACGATGCTCTTGCAGGCAGGCAAATGTGACATTGGTAGCCTATGACGTCACCTACCGGCAGCAGCGTAGTGTAACGTTTCCCAGTTCCCCTTCCATGGAAACAGCCACTTCCTTGGTCTATGCTGCTCAGAACTACAATTCCCAGTCACCAGTTCTACTTCCTGTGGACTACAGCTTCCCTAGTCAGGTCTCTAAAGAACTACATTTCCCATACCCGGACACCATTAGCCTAATTCCATTCACCTGCTCTCACTCATCTAGTATTT